>CM065141.1:7042500-7062500 GCA_033026305.1 Cirrhinus molitorella | reverse complement strand
CAGCGCATGTGATTGTCAAACTTAGCTCCGCCCATGGCGCGCCTCCAGAAGCTAGGGTTTTTCTGGAGAAAATCGGAAAGCTGTATATTTATTTTATAAATATGATAAAACTAAAGACTTTTTGGAGATAATAAGGATACAGTAGTACTCTATAGGTACTCAGGATTAACATGAGATTAGGTGAAACTGTGTATGTTATGTACCCTTTAAGCAAAGCAAATTTTAAAACTCCACTGAAAACATATCATAAACAGTGTTGGAAGATATACGTTATTGTCAACATGCCTAAGTGGTCAATTAAAATAATAAAAAAAAAAAGTATATAAAAATTTATATAACATTTATAAAATAATAACAAACATTGGGGGAAAAATAGGAAATAAAATCTGATTTCTTCTCTGATTTTATTGTTGTTTGCAACGTTACTTAGCAATATTTTAAAGATATTATTTTTGGCATTTTGCATGGTCGTAGTATCACCTGGGTGGGAGTTTTAACTCCTATTCACTGGGAATTAATAATGAAAAAAATAATTCAGTCTAAGCATAGACACGAAGACGGTAATAAAAAGAACATAAAGAATCCGCTACCTCCCCACCCTCTGAATATTACATATATATATATACATCTCGTTTTTTGGCGGCTTTTACTTGGAAAAAGCAGCTATATGTTTTTTTCTGAAATATGGATGAATGAAAAAATATAGATAAATCTGAAACGACAGAAAAGGGATTGGAAATGAATTTAATTTACAAATAAGGAAATGTGCATACTTTTAAATCGACACCTGCCACAGTGTTTCCCTCGTTGAGTTTGTCCTAAAAGCCCAAAATGGGGGTCAGCGCTCGCCACTGATATATATACAGTTATGCTACAGTATAGGAATTATTAGTGACCTTCCATTGACCAAGTTTTGCTTCTGTCACCCCAAACCTGTCTAAATAATGTTATGAAAGACAGCAGAGCTTATTTCATGTCAGTGTTAAAGGTCATATTGTTGTTCGAACATCAAAGTTCACGAGTTTAATTGAGAAGGAGCGTTATTAAACCTCCCATTTCACCAACAAGACGGCAGTGACTCACACAGCGATACCAAATCAATGCTGCTAACAGTGTGAACCACCTGTTGTCAGCCTTGATCCTATCAACTAATGTCAATTACACACCAATGCTGTTTGTGCACAAGAGGCTACAAAGCGTGTGCGTTTGCAAGATCCTTTTGTGTGCTTATGTTGTATAAAATCCTGAAGTGAGCAATGAAAGCACTCAATATCTCACTTGCCACATCCTCAAATAGTGCAATATGTTCATTTTCAACAGGGTCGCAGAGATCAACAGTCACTTCACTCCACAAAATAACTATTCTGGTTCTGAACTTGACATGACAGAATTATTTATTTATTTATTTATTTCAGCAGTGTTGGGGAAAGTTACTTTTAAAAGTAATGCATTACAATATTGTGTTACTCCCTAAAAAATAACTAATTACATGGTTACTTTTTATGGAAAGTAATGTTACATTACTTTTGCGTTACTTTTTAAATCTGGGAAGAGCTTGCTTGATTGTTTTTAATATAAAAAGATCGATTTTTAGCAAATATAAAATCCCTTTCACACCAAAAAGTGAAATGAATAAGCCTAAGGCTGAAGGAAATGTAAATTCACGTCTGTACATTCTTAAAAATAAAGGTGCTTTAAAAGGTTCTTCACAGTGATGCCATTGAAGAACCATTTTTGGTTCCACAAAGAACCATATCTTTATTACTTTTTTAATAATCTGAAGAACCTTCTTTCACCTCAAATAACCTTTTGTGAAATTCTTCAGATGTTAAAGGTTCTTTATGGAACCATTTAGACAAAAAACATTCTTCTATGGCACCGTGAATCACCTTTATTTTTAAGAGTGTACAGTAGAACTATTGGAAAAGGAAGTTCACTCTTCAGCAATGAGAAAAATGAAGCACAAATCCAAAGTTAATCCAAAGTAAGTATAGCTTATTACTGTGGTTGAATTGGATCAGCAAAGGTCAGCAGCAAAGACACTGGTTAATAAAATGGGATTAAATACAATTAATAAAGGTAACAAAACGTAACTGGCATTACTTTTTTGAAAAAGTAACTCGAGTATTGTCTTGTAAATGAAAAAGTAATGCTTCACTTTACTAGTTACTTGGAAGAAAGTAATCTCATTACGTAACTCGTGTTACTTGTAATGTGTAATACTCAACACTGTAATACTGTGTTTAAGTAGGAATTGGTGGTCTTGACTAGCTTTAGTACCATATGTTATTACTATATATGGTGAGTAGGCATGTAGGTGTGAGAAAGTAATGGTTAATTTAACATTTCTGACACTAAAAATGTAAAAAAAAAAAAAAAAAAAAAAAAAAACACAAGGGAAGCACAATTCAAAAGGACCTAGAAGAGACCCTTGTGGTATTCCTATTTGAAGGGGAAAAAAATGCAATGATGTTGCTTGTCACTGAAATTGTATGGCATTTTTTCATTGATTGTGGGAGCATTGGTGGGTATTATTATTGTTATCATTTGAATACACTGAAAGAGTTTAAATGAGAAGGTTTGATACACTGATGTCACATCAACAACATATAATGGTGTTAGAAATAGCCTTCCTCGCAGGTAGTAATATCAGGCGTTGTGTGTCCGGAGATGCCTGCTGTCATGGCACAATTCCATTCCTGGGCTTTTTGTTCACTTTGCAGTCTGTATAACACCTGCAAAACACAAATTATACGTTACAAAAATCACTTTTGCTAATTAGTATTTTTTCCTTGTTTTGCCAAAAAAATAAAAAATGAAAGCCAAAATGAAAATTCTGTCATTAATTACTCATCCTCATGTCGTTCCAAACCCGTAAGACCTTTGTTCATCTTTTGAACACAAATTAAGATATTTTTGATGAAATCCGAGAGCTTTCTGACCCTGCATAGACAGATTAAACAATATTTTTACAGTCTCTTGAGATTCTACCTCGGTTTGTTCTACCTGTCATTCCATGCCTCATTCATTTCTGTTTTTCTTTTTCCTCCCCTGTACTCATCTCCTGAATTTCCCATTCATCTCTACCATTTCAGAACATTTTCCTCCTCTGCCATATCAATATTTCCCTTACCTTCCTCAGATACATAAGGTGCAAACAAAGCACACAAAAGGTGAGAAACTTTACTCACTCCATATGAGAAGCTTGCTCTCACATGCACACCAGCTCCACCCATTCTCTCCCAGTCGGCTCTCAGACTGTCCTTTTGTATGGAGTGATCGTTCTCTGAATCTTCCTTCTGTGCTGGATGAAAGTGCAAGGTCAAGTGTATCATCCTGACATCAGCCAAACATCCCTTCTCCAAAGCCTGAACATAGCTTTGCCATTAGATTTGTGTCTCTCATTCCATCTAGAGGTGGAACATCCCTAGGCATTCAGGTCAACTGTGTATCTGTGCATGCATGAATATTTCATCCTCCAGAAGCGTTCTAGAGAAGTCAAGCAGGAATTATATTAAGGAATTACAAAATAAGGATCCAAAATTAGACATGCACCAAAAAGCTTTGCTTACGGCCTAAAATCTTGCTTTAAAACTTCAGTTTTGATATTTTCATATTCACAAGCAAAAGAGCTTCTGTTACTAAACAGACTGAAACTTTTTGGGGCTAAAATGCAATCCAAACCCTTTGGTTAGTGTCTGAATTTAGCTCTTGGTATGGCACCAGTAAGTTTATTGTCAGATAGATTTTCCGCCTAAGGTTTCAATGGAACAATCAAGTATACCCATGAGCCAAACACCACTGGAGCTCCCTTGATCTGTGTTTGAACCGCACATCACCCTCTCTGGGCATGTTCGGACAGATCAATGCAGCCAGGTCTTTTCAATTAAAAAGATTTGCTGCAGTCTTCCTTGTGAGATTGAATTATTGACACACACATGTGACCCAAGAGCTTTGATTAAATCTTGACCGTGGAGTTGTGTCTTTTGTAATGTTTGGTCCCAAGACACACACACACACACACACACACACACACACACACACACACACACACACACACACACACACAGCTCTCAGTTGTCTTTAATTTGAACCTTGTCTTTATCCTAAAATTCCTTTGGAGGAATTAAAATTAAGACACATGTTGACACCTGATATATAGTGATAGAGTGATGGCATAACGGCATTGATGAATTTGATGAGAAATGTTTGAGTTCATACTGAGATCTCTGACTGGTGATCGTAGATTGTAGTGCCTTGGCTTTTCTGAAATTCCAGAGATGGCAAATGTAAGATTAATGGGGTATTTTTTTCCTCAGGAGTAACATCGGAGAAGCAGAAGACTTAAAGGGGTCACATCATACATTTTTTCTATTATTTAATTTTTCCCAGAGGTCCACTTACAGCGTTAGTAAAGTTTTTAGTGCCAAAACCACTCATAATTGCATGGCTATTTCCTGCAATCTCTTTGACCTTTACAGTGTCCTAATCTAAAAATATCAACCTCTTTGCAAAGTCTGACAGGATTACACAACTTGAACATGTTGCACAAACTGTTAAGGAAATGATCAGGGACAGTGCTAAGGATAAAGTTCAGCTCCTTGTTTGTAATATTGAGGTGTTTCAAAATGGTCTGCAGAGCAGTAGGTGCTACACACAGTCAGGAACAACATACATTTGGGGAACTTTCCCACTTCCTTCAGAAATGTCTTCAGAGCCATTGGTGTTACACACATTCAGGAACAACATACATTTGGGGAACTCTCCCACTTCCTTCAGAAAAGCCTGCAGAGCAGTAGGTGCTACACACAGTCAGGAACAACTTACGTTTGGTAAACTTTTCCTCATCCTTCAGAAAGGTCTATGGAGCTCTAGGTGCTACATGCAGTCAAGAACACCGTAAATTTGATGAACTTTCCCAAATCCTTCAGGAATGTCTGCAGAGCTATAGGTGTTACACACAGTCAGGAACAACATAAGTTTGGTGAACTCTCCCACTTCCTTCAGAAATGTCTTCAGAGCCGTTGGTGTTACACACAGTCAGGAACAACATACGTTTGGTGAAATTTAAAACATCCTTCAGGAAAGTCTGCAGAGCAGTAGGTGCTACACACAGTCAGGAATAACATACATTTGGGGAACTCTCCCACTTCCTTCAGAAAAGCCTGCAGAGCAGTAGGTGCTACACACAGTCAGGAACAACTTACGTTTGGTAAACTTTTCCTCATCCTTCAGAAAGGTCTATGGAGCTCTAGGTGCTACATGCAGTCAAGAACACCGTAAATTTGATGAACTTTCCCAAATCCTTCAGGAATGTCTGCAGAGCTATAGGTGTTACACACAGTCAGGAACAACATAAGTTTGGTGAACTCTCCCACTTCCTTCAGAAATGTCTTCAGAGCCGTTGGTGTTACACACAGTCAGGAACAACATACGTTTGGTGAAATTTAAAACATCCTTCAGGAAAGTCTGCAGAGCAGTAGGTGCTACACACAGTCAGGAATAACTTACGTTTGGTGAATTTTTCCACATGCTTGAGAAAGGTCTGCAGAGCTGCAGGTGCTACATGCAGTCAAGAACACTGTAAATTTGATGAACTTTCCCAAATCCTTCAGAAAAGTCTGCAGAGCAGTAGGTGTTACACACAGACAGGAACAACATAAGTTTGGTGAACTTTATCACATCCTTCAGAAAAGTCTGCAGAGCTATAGGTGCTACACACAGTCAGGAACAACATAAGTTTGGTGAACTTTACCACATCCTTCAGAAAAGCCTGCAGAGCAGTAGGTGCTACATGCAGTCAGGAACAACATATGTTGGGTGAACTCTCCCACTTCCTAGAGAAATTTCTACACATAGTCAGGAACATCATAAGTTTGAGCTTTCCCACATCCTTCAGAAAATTCTAAAGTTCAGTGAAATCTCTCACATCCTTCAGAAATTTCTACATGCAATCAGTAACGTCATACGTTTGGTGAACTTTCCCACATCCTTTAGAAATTTCTGCACGCAGTCAGGAATGTCATTAGTTCAGTTAACTTTCCTACATCCTTCAGAAAAGTCTGTGGAGCTGTAGGTCCTACATGCAGTCAGGAACGGAATACGTTTGGTGAACTTTTGTACATTTAACCCTTCGTTCTTGTGCTGTTTTAAACAGAGCTTTCTTCTCAGAACCTTACAGTGACTAGGCTGACCACCATGACTGGTTTCTGATTATCTAATATTGAAATGTAGACTTCCATCTGATTTTCAAAATGATGCAAAAGTTCAAAATAAGTCATTTTTGCAGCATCATTTCAATCCTTTTTGTGCCATAGGAAGTTTTGAATTCTGAAAAAAAAAAAAAAAAAAAAAAAAAAGTGTTTTTATATTCGGATGAAGTGCTTCTATCTCAAAAGATCAAGGAAAATTTGATTCCTCATGATAAGACTCCTATCTAGGAGAAGCAGTTGAGATATTAAAGAGATGTCATTTGTGATTTGTCTTTCCTGTGGGTTTCGTCTCTTCCAAAGAACCACTGACACAAATTGGGTTGAGAAGAAGCGACACTCAACTCCATCTGGAGTTCTAGAATTAGAACAATGAGAACACTTAGAACTGCAATTATCACAGCTGACTGTGATTTCACATTAGTCGACGTTGACGTTCAGTTTGCTTTCAGAGCGAGAGGTGACTTTGCACCAGGAAGGAGGAGGAGGAGAGAAGAGAGGGACCAGATTTACACTTCTCAGCAGTCCCAGTGTATGTCATTAAAAGCAGGGGTCCGTGTAGCAATTCTGCTCCCGTCCCACCTTCCTCGCCGGCCCGGGAAGCCTGACTCCAATCTGATTTATCTGCCCTGTCTCTCAGCCCTGGCTTTTCCCGCCAATGGGGAAAACAAAGCTGACTAGATTTACGCCTGGAGATGAGATGAGATTCGCTTTGGCACGAGCACATGGCTCTGGTGATGGTTCAAACCACTCCCCTCTTCGCCCCCGTCCCGCCCTCCCCTCAGAGCTCCGATTGGGCGTCCGTACAGCCACTGGGTCCAACTGATGGATGCTCGCTTGCGCTCTGCCTCTAAAAATATTCTGTGCAAGACACGCTGATATTAATTCTCTCTCACAAAGCCTCTGTTCTCTGTTTTCCCTGTGTGTCCTCTGTCCCCCGGTGAACTCTTGTCCTCCATATTCTCCCTTTGTTGCTCTGACATCGCTGTTTGCTGTCTTTTCACAATATAAGGGCTGGAAGGTATGACCAAAATCTTACATATGTCGTATGGTTTATGCTTCATCAGACTAAGGATATATGTAGGGTGTAATGGTTTATGCTTCATCAGACTAAGGATATACAGGGGTTGGACAATGAAACTGAAACACTTGGTTTTAGACCACAATTAGTACAGTGTTGGGCCTCCTTTTGTGGCCAATACAGCATCATTTTGTTTTGGGATTGACAAATACATGTCATGCACAGTAGCCAGAGAGATTTTGAGCCATTCCTTTTATAGAACAGTGGCCAGGTCACTATGTGATTCTGGTGTAGGAAAACGTTTTCTGGCTCGCTCCTCCAAAACATTCCAAAGCGCCTCAATAATATTCAGATCTGGTGACTGTGCAGGCCATGGGAGATGTTCAACTTTACTTTCATGTTCATCAAACCTCTCTGTCACCAGTCTTGCTGTGTGTATTAGTGCATTATCATCCTTATACATGGCACTACCCTTAAGGTACAATGTCTGAACCATTGGGTGCACATAGTCAACCTTCACACTTTGCTCTTACTGGTGGAATGTGCAATAAGTGAAGATTGGCCACCAGGCTGCGCAAATATAGCCATGAAACTTCCAACACTATATTGGCCAGTGTTTCAGTTTCATTGTCCAACCCCTGTATGTAAGGTGTAATGAACAGTAGAAATAGTCATTATCCACAAAAATAAGACCTGACAGGATGATCAGGAGTTGAACATTGACTTGACTTGAATAAAGGCTGCAAAAAGGAATTTTTTGCAGTGATGCCACAGAATATCCATTTTAGGTTCCTTGAACTTTTAAGTGAACAGTTCTCAAAATAACTATTATATTATGTTTTCCTATTGTGAAAAACATTTTAAGGAACCTTTTTCCATTTTAACAAACCTTAAAAGGTGGTCATGAAAGGTTGTTCATGGAACCATAAATGCCAATAAAGAACCTTTATTTTAGAGTGTTTAATGGCATCTGTGGTTCCATGAAGATCCTTTAAAATCCTTTCCATTAAAAATTAATATTCTCTATTGGCATCTATGGTTCCATGAAGAAGTTTGCACTAAGAAAAGCAGTTCTTTTTAGAACTGTTCACTAAAAAGTTTGCTGGGGTACCAAAGACAGTTCTCCTATAGCGTTTGCTAGAGAAACATCCTTTTTGGAACCATTTTAGAATCTTTTAAGAATGTAGAGAAATCAAAAAAATAAATAAATAAAAATACAGAAACAATACTGCATAGGATATTACATTTTCACATAATGCATTATTAAGTGTATTTTACCTCACTGGCAGATTTTATTGCTTAAGTACTGCATATACATATGGATGCAACTTTTTATCATAATTCTGATTAATTTTTTTTTTCTCAGAATTGTGATACAAACTTGCAAGTCTGACTTTTTTTTCCTAAGAACTGTGTGACATAAACTCGCAATTCCAAGTTATAAAGTCATAATTGCGAGATACAAACTCACAATTCTGACTTTTTTTCTTAGAATTACATGATATAAACACAATTGTGAGATATAGTATTTCAACAATTCTGTATTTCGCAATTCTGACTTTTTTCTCAGAATTGTGAGATACAAACACACAATTGTGAGTTATAAAGTCCAATTTTGAGGGGGGGACTCTGTTCTCAGAATTGTGAGTTTATATATAAATTCTGACTTAATAACTCCCGACTGCAAGTCAGAATTGCGAGATTCTGAGAAAAGTCAGAATTTTGAGTTTATATCTCATTCTGAGAAGAAAAGTCAGATTTGCAAGTTTCTGTTATGGAATTCTGATAAAAAAAAGTCTGAGTTGTGAGATTAAACTTGCAATTGTGAGAAAAGTGTTAAGATAACAGGTTGCAATAACCTTTTTTATAACTTTTTCAGTGGTGGAAACAGGCTATTAAGCAAATTAAAAACAAGTAAAATCTTGCAATGTGGTAAATAAATAAACCCTGACAATATGATCTGGACTTATCTGGTAAAAATAATGGTTCTTCAGTGGATTTTTTCTGGTCATGGCATAGAAGAACCATTTTAGGTTCCCCAAAGAACCTCTAAGTGAACAATTCTCAAAAGAGCTATTGCATTATTTTTTTTTTCCTAGTGTGAAGTACATTTTAATAATTTAAAGAACCTTTTTTCTACTTTAAATAACCTTGAAAGTTCCCAGGATGTTAAAGAGTGTTTAATGGCATCTGTGGTTCCATAGCATCATTTCCATTGCAGAAAAAGTCCTTGATATTAAAAATGAAGATCCTCTATTGGCATCTATAGCTCCATGAAGAAGCTTTAAAATCCATGGAACAGATTCAGATTTTCAGATTTGTACAACGTTCTTTCCTCTAAGAAAAAGGTATTCTTTTAAGAACAGTTCACTAAGGTCTTTGGGAAACCAAAAACAGTTCATTCTTTTTGGAACCGTTTTTTAACACTTCAGTAGAAACTGTTTTTTAGGTTATTAAAATGTTTTTCATACTAAGACAAACTTGGAATTCTGACTTTCTTTTTCTTTTTTCTTCTTTTTTTTCTTTTTCTGGGCTATCTATCTATATATATATATATATATATATATATATATATCGATATTATGCGCATCTCATCAGTAAAGCCGGTTCTTTGATTAGCGGTAAATCTCCATCACCTGTTTTCAAATGGAGCGCCAGTTAATACACAGAGCCGTAGATCACTGACAAGCTACGCAATATTGGGTTCAGTTTCTTCTTCTTCTTCTTCTTCTTCTTCTTCTTCTTCTTCTTATGCTATATAAGCTTGCAATTGCAATTACAAAGTCAGGATTGCGAAATACAAACTCACAATTCTGACTTTTTTTTCTCAGAATTGTGAGATACAAACTCACTTTTTTTTTTTTTTTGTATCTCACAATTCTGCCTGTTGATTTACAATTGTGAGTTTATATTTCACAATTCTGACTTTTTTCTCTGAATTGTGAGATATAAACTTGCAATTGCCAGTTATAAAGTCCAATTTTGAGCAAAAAAGACTGATATGTTCTCAGAATAGTGAGATTATGTCTCACAATTCGGACTTGATAACTCCCAATTGCGTGTTATAAAGTCAGAATTGCGAGATATAAACTTGCAATTCTGAGAAAGTCACAATTGCAAAATATAAACTTTGAGAAAAAGGTCAGAATTTTACATTTATATGTTGCAACTCTGACTTGATTTCTCAGATTTGTGAGTTTCTGTCTCACAAGTCTCTCTCTCAAAAAAAAATGCACCTAAATCTCTGTGAAAAAAAAACACCTTTTAATTTAAGAGGATAAAGAAACTTCTATTCTATTACATTTTCAGATAATGCATTTTTAAGTGTATTTTACTTCACTGGCAGATTTTATCACGTACTTACTGTGTATACAACAAGTTAAAAACAAGTAAAATCTTGCAATGTGGTTAAAAAAATAAAATAAAGTTGTCTCTTATAAGTGAAGGTCAAAGTGGCGCTTGTCACATTTCGCTCAATTGAATTCCATATGCGCAAATTACAATGTCACTAGCCAACATTAAAAAAATAATACTCCAACTTGTTTTGTGCCTAACAGCATCCTTTGACAGTTTTCCCGCTCGACTTGATTTGGATGCGTTAACTCGTAAAGCTGCCATAAAGCAGTCTTGACTCTGTAAATATATCTGCAGCAGTGTAAATGGTATCAAAAATGGACACATTTGTACCAGCACCCTTCCCAGACTTAATATATCTACAGTAATATGAACTATCAAAACATTTTACCATCACACTGCCCAGATCTAACGTATATCTCTTGCTTTCTTTTCTCTCAGTGCCTCTCAGCTCCAATTCTTTTATATAGCGCAGGTCGCAAGTGGGCCTACCTGTTAGTATCTGTTTAATTTGTTGCAACAGGGTAAACCATGCAGAGTAAAGAAGATTAATCTTCGCATACACACCGAGGTCTGGTTGAGGCTCTTATCTCACAGATAAATGACTCTTTACTCACTAAACATGTTGCATTGTGTAGTTTTGAATGGTCTTGTTTACCTCCAATGTACCCCGTTCAGGACTTGATTTATGATAGCGCTGTTCTCAGCGCTTGGGTCCTCGGTATCAATTTTTGGCCGTTTTTTGAGGCTCATTACTATCTGTAAACTCGTCAGATTCTGTATCCCCTCCAAAAAAGTCACCAGGGATTTGATTCTATCTATGGGAGATGCAACCACGCAAGTCCTAAGACAAAATACGCTTGTTCTTCTCAAATCGAAAGACCTTGGAACCTTCAAATGTTTTCCGTGGCTGCTCTTCCATCGCTCACTCGTAGATTAATGATGCGTAGCGTGCCGACATCTTTCAAATCTCAAAATAGGATCCGGCTTTTAAAAATAGTTTTTTTATGAGCCCTTTCCAGCTGATCTGTGAACTCGACGATCATTTTTAATAATGCGCTAATCATTACTGGGACTCATAAACTGCAGCACCCACTGCGAAGGCAGGGCGAGCCGGGAGTGTATCAGTTCAGGTTTTGGCAGCTGTTCGGAGGCCGACAAATACAGCAGCCAAAACCCGGTGGCCGTTATAAATGGCCCTGTCCTTCAGAGAAAGATAGCAAGGACTTCAAGACTGCTGGAGACGAAGAGAGAGGAAGGGAGCGGGAGAGAGAGTGTACTACCTGCTTGGAAAGTGCTGTATTCGGGCGAAACATATGCCGATGACCTGAGGAATCATGTCAGAGTCTGAGGGATCGAGCCGCCCCCGGTGTTATGGATTTCAACATCCAGGCAAACACGGCAAAAACTCTCTCCCACTCTTTTTCAAATCACTTCATATCCCCCTATATATATACTGCAAATAAAAGTGTCAGAAAGGCCAAAGAAAGAGAAATCTATTTACTGTAAAATAGTTCAGCATCATTTACTCACCCTCATGGTGTTTCAAAACTGTTTGACTTTCTTCTTTCTGTGGAACATAAAGATATCTTGTGAAAGGCTGTATTTTTATTTTTTTTTTAAATAGCATCCTACGTTTTAATATTCCAACATCTTGTCAAAAGAACAAAGTGATGATGACAGACTTTTCAATCATCCCTATAATCACTTTTTTTGTCTTTCCAGTGTTAGATCGCGCTCCCCATGCCTAGACAATTAAGATCCAACCCCAGACGCCGGATCCCGTCAGAAAATATCAGTTTTTCCGGTAACAGAACAACTCGTCAGCAGAGTCGTCTAGTACCCAAACCCCGTTAACAGGAGGTCTTGTCTGGTACCCAAAATACCCAAAACACTATTAACAGTCTTCTGTCAGCCAAGAAGTTGACTGAGGAAAAACCAGTGAAAATGAAGAGTAGAAGCAGGAGACGAAGTTATGGTGATAAAAAGGAGCAGAGTTTATTGAATAGTCTTAGTTGCGTATGTCTCAATGCTCAGACTTCGTCTGAAGAACAGAAATTCAACAAGTATTGTTATAACAAACGTCTTCACAACAACATCCCATAAACCTTGAGGTTCATAAACATTTCCTCATATCTCTTATTCATGAAGACAAACAGCCCTTGAAACCACACAGTCTTAAGACTAAGCAACAATGGAAAAATATATTAAAAACAACAATAATATAACATAATATAAATGACTAATCAATTAATGAATCAATGTAATCAATACATAAATTACTATAATGACTAATATAAATGATTAAATGGAATAATAAAATGATTAAATGATAAATGATTAAAAATGAATAAAGGAATGAAGAATAAATAAAGAATATAAAAAACAAAGTAAAAACAACACAAATGTATGTTTGCTCTTGTGAAGCAAAACACACACAATTTGCATTTGAGGATCATCAGATCCTTCACCAGTGAATTTTTATTTTATTTATATATCATAAATAAATATTCTGAGAAAGATGTGTGTATATATATATATATATATATATATATATATATATATATATATATATATATATATACCCTCAACTCTGAGGAAAAAAGTCAGAATTGTGACAAAATGCCACAATTAAATTTTTTGTATTGTTCATTCAATTTTTTTTTCCCCCTTTTTTTTTATTATTTCCCTTGGAATTGCAAGAGACTCCCAACTGAAATTAAAAAGTTGCAATTAATTATTTATTTATTTATTTATTTATTATAAACGAGTAGGGATTGCAATTTTGTTAATATTCTTATTATTTAATTTTATATTTTTTTCCCCTCAGAATTGGGGGAATTGTGAAAATTGAAAAGTTGTAGTAAACTTTTTTTTGCTATTATTATTATTATTATTATTATTATTATTATTATTATTATTATTATTATTATTATTATTATTGTTGTTGTTGTTGTTGTTGTTATAAATAAGTAGGAATTGCAATTTTGTTAATTATTATTTTTTTATTTTTTTTTTATATTTTTTCCACTCAGAATAGCAAGAGACTCCCAACTGTGAAAATTGAAAAGTTGTAGTAAACTTGTTACCTTTTGTATTTGTATTTTGCTATTATTATTATTATTATTATTATTATTATTATTATTATTATTATTTTACTTACAACTTTTAATTTTTGTCTTGTTTGTATGTGTATATATATATATATATATATATATATACACACACACACAAACAAGATAAAAATTAACAGTTGTAAGTAAAATAATAATAATTATATATGTGTGTGTATATATATATATATATATATATATGTATGTGTGTGTGTGTGTGTGTGTGTGTGTGTGTATATATATATATATATATATATATATATATATATATATATATATATATATATATATATATATATATATATATATATATATACTTTTAAATAATCTTATAAAAGGTATAATATAATATAATATAATATATATATATATATATATATATATATATATATATATATATATATATATATATATATATATATATATATATATAATCTGATTTTTCTTTTGTTCTTAAAAAAAAGGTTTTGTTCCATGTCAGAAATAAAACAATATAGATTAAAAAATATATATATATAAAAAAAAAAATAAAATAAATAATAATAATTTTCTTTTCTCATTGGTATGGCAAAATTCACTTAATTTATCAGAATTTAGTTTCTGTTTAGCTCCGCGTTTAATCTGACTCCAATTTTAAGTGATCACTAAATTTAGGTAATGTTCCTAATTACAAACTGATCACAAGTATTAATTATAAATTTAGATATTTGATTATTCTGGAAATCCCATACTTTCCATTATCCGTTCATTGGGGACCTAATGTCTCATTTATGTCTAACGTTGGCCTGCGCAGAGCATACGGGCACAAACTCGCCAGCCTGATCCTAGTCAGAGGTTGTAGGTGACTAATACCTTTTGCCAGCCGCCTACTGCTTGCTTTATTACAAAAGTGTAGTTTACATAGTCTCTCCCCTTACAACGTGCTAACATCAGCGGTGGGCAAATCAGGGGGTCTCAGAAGAAGTGCCTACTGCTCCCTCGTTCTTGAGCCTGCTGCCTGCCCACCCCGGCCGTACATTTGCGGTAACAAAAGCCTCCTCTCAATATAATAATCATAATGATTTCAGGGGAGTCTGAAATAAATCAAAAAATGTTTATTTGTCAGGTAAATACTATTTAATGCCAATTGCAGAATTAAACAATGAGAATCCAATTTGAATTAAATGCAGTTCCAATTTACATAAATACCTAACATCAATTGCTCAAAGATAATTCCAAGAGTAAAGATACTTCAGGAAATTTACATAGCATAGAGACATGCTCCATGCTACGGGCCTCCGATAGGCGGAGTGGCCCCGTGGTGTTCGGTTACTTTGGTTTTATACTCAGACCAGAACAAACAAATCTTCCAATCTTTGATTGTAAAAACATAAAAAGACCTTTTGGTTAGGTTCTCGTGACCCAGTGTCACACCTGACCAGAGATAAGAGAAACATTCCCGTGGCACCCTAAGGGGTAAACACGCCCCTAAGTTGCAGAACATAATTGTACAAAAGTTTCCAATCTTTTTTATAATATAAATGACTGCCGCAAAATTGAGACCATTTTACCAATCGCACAGAGACCTTTACAATGATACCAAGCATGAAGGGGAAAAACAACATATTCACAAGATATAACACATGTGGTACATAGATATTCCTGGTGAAATTTAAGTGGGAAAACCTTTTGTTAGGGAAAGTGTGAAAAGTCAGGTTAAAGAGAGGAAGGAAGGGGTCGTAAATGAGCAAGGGGGTGGTGTTGTTTGCTCTCTTTGAAGATCACATATTCAGATTAGTTGTGTTCTGTTGCATGGAATCTGTGATTGTGAATTTAATTTCTTGAGGAAATAATTTCACATCTTACAAATGTAATTATGATGACTGATGGCCTAATTATTATTATTATTATTATTATTATTATTATTATTATTATAAACAATTCAAAAAAATAAAAATATAAACTTTAATTTATAGGACAAACTATAAAGAATTGATCTGTGTACTGTGGGAAAATAAAATGTTTAATTGTATTTCAATTATTGTTTTTAGCATTTTTAGCTTCTTTTAAGCTTTTTTAGCATTTGTGCAAGCAACTCTAGCAAGCTTTATTATTAAAACTTTTGGAAGTACTTCTCTGAGCCCTTTGTATCTACGTAAAAGGTCAAATGAGAGACGGCCCTCTTTTTCTCAGGATAAATCATCTGAAGTGACTAAGGCCAAATAACCTACTCGATGTACATTCACTAGAAACCAATTCATAGGAAATTCAAGTGCCTCGGTTTCTTTGACACAACGTACCATGATGAAAAATGACAGAGAATGGGTGAATTCATCTCAGCACCTTCTAACACTGATATTAAGCACCAAAAAAGGAAGTCTGTGCATGTATTCCAGCGCTTACAGGAACAGAATAGGCTGCATGCTGTAATTTTCAGGTTACACCTCATCAGCCATCGCCGCATTCCCAGACTGCTTTGCATCCCAGACTTATGGCCGCGGTTCTAGGGGATAAGGAGCGTTCAGCACTTTGCGTTTAATCAATCTGTCCGTGAAGGTGACATTTTCAATTGATCCGCTGCAATTTACTTCGCCGAGTGTCAGGCCTATTTTCATCCGCTGCTGTTTTAAGGCGCGCAGCTTTGCCAGTGAAGCCACGGTGTGTGTTTGGAATATCAGAGGCGCTCTCATTTGAAGGGGCTTTAGGTAAATGCACCTTGTCCTCGAGCCAGGAAGAGCGTTCGTGTGTTTACCTTAGTGTCGTTGCGCATGTTTGTTTGCTGTTAAAATCTCTCCATCTTGATTAATTTTCCAGCTTCCCCATCTGTTTCTAAGACAATGAGTTAATTTATTTGCTAATTAGTAATTAGTGTTTGAGATGGTGATGAGAATAGGAAAATTAATCTGTTGCATGAGAAATAAATGCAACAATGATTTTATTTTATTTTATTTATTTATTTATTTTACCAGAATCACAAATCATTTTACCAAAATCACATTTTCTGTAAATATAAAGTAAAAAAAAAAAAAACATTAAAACAAGATAATGTATAATAATATTATCAAATATAATATTTATATAATAATTGTATATTATATGATACAATTTTTAAAGATAAACTTTAGGACAATATATCTAAGCAATTAACTAAACTTGAACTTAATAGGTGAGGGGAAAAATACATTTATAGAAGCATATTTCTGCTACAGAATAAAAACAAATAAACACATAAATACCAATACTCTAATAAATACCAATATATGAATACACTAAAAAAAAAATAAACTAATTCACAATTACTAATACTAATAATCTAAGAATGATTAATATGCTAACACACTAATAAATAATATATTAATACACTAATAAATACTAATATACTAATACATAATTACTAATACTCTAAGAAATACTAATACACTAATAAATACTAATATACTAATACTCTAAGAAATATGAATATACTAGCAGCAATAAATACGTATATATGAATACACTAATAAATACTATTATACTAATACTCTAAGAAATACTAATATACTAATTCACAATTACTAATACTAATACTCTAAGAATGATTAATATACTAACACACTAATAAATACCAATATACTAACACATGAATAAATAATATATGCATACACTAATAAATACTAATATATGCATACACTAATAAATACTAATACTCTAATAAATACCAATACACTAATAAATGCAGATATACTTATTCACAGTGACTAATACTAATACTTTAAGATTGAGATATGAATATACTAACACACTAAGAAATACTAATACACTAAGAAATACTAATATACAAATACACAATTACTAATACTCTAATAAATACTAATACACTAAAATATACAAATATACTAATTCACAATTACTAATACTCTATGAAATATGAATATACTAACACACTAATAAATACTAATAAATATATACTATTATACTAATACAATAATAAATACTAATATACAAATACTAATATACTAACACAGTAATACATCATAATATATGAATGTACTAATAAATACTAATACATAAATACTATTATACTAATACACTAATAAATAAATGCACTAATAAATACTAATATACTAACACACTAATACTAAGAAATACTAATACAGTAATAAATACCAATATACTAATATGCAATTACTAATACCTTTAAGAAATACAAAAAATACAAATATACTAACACACTAATAAATAATAGATGAATACACTAATAAATACTAATACTCTAAGAAATACTAATACACTAATACATATTAATATACTAATACTCTAAGAAATATGGATATACTAACAGTAATAAATACTAATATACTAATATACAAATAAATACTATTATACTAATACTTTAAGAAATACAAATATTACTAACACAGTTAGTATATTAGGAGTAAAATAGTATACAGTAGTCAACATTTGAAGTGAATCAAAAAAGTTAGTTGTCCTAAGACAAGAACGGATATTGTTTTGGTTTTAGGACAACTTTGATGAAAGGTTTTGATCCACTTCAAATGTTGACTGCTGTGTAAATACTAACATACTAATGAATATTAATATACTAAATACACAAATACTAATATACTAACATAATAAATATTAATATGCTAATATACAAATATACAAATAAATACTATTATACTAATACACTAACACATTAATGCACAAATACTAATATACTAGTACTCTAATAAATACTAATATACTAATACTCTAAGAAAAACTAATATACAAACACACTAATACATACTAAGATACTAATACACTAACAAATACTATTTTATTAATACTCTAAGAAATACTAATATACTAACATGCTACTACATACTAATATACTAATAAAATGTGTGTGTGTGTGTGTGTGTGTATATGTATATATGTATATATATATATATATATATATATATATATATATATATATATATATATATATATATATACTTATTCAGCAAGGGAGTATTACATTGATGAAAAAAAACAGTTAAGACTTAATTACAAAAAGCATAAGTATCAAATAAATCTTTTGAGCTTTTTATTATTCAAATAATCTAGAAAATGAGGGGGAAAAATATCATAGTTTCCACAAAAATAAGGATCTCAACTGATAAGAAATATTTTAATAGCAGCAAATTGGCATATTATATTGATTTCTGAAGGATTATGTGACACTTATGCTGAAAATTCAGCTTTGCATCACTAAAATGAATAACATAAATATATTAAAATTGAAACCAATTATTTAAACAATAATATATAATAATATTTCTGCTTTGTAACGTATTATTATTATTATTATTATTATTATTATTATTATTTTATTTTTAAATTCACCTTGGTCAGATTATATTATATTATAAATACAGAAAACATTTAGCAATTTAAAGATAACAAAACGCTTGACTTTTAGCATGCTGGACAATCCTCCTCGGTTTCTTAGCCTGAGCACGGCAGGCGGTGTGAATCTCATTTGGGTCAGTCTGTATTAGGATCTGAGCGTGAGTGGGACGGACAGGCTGTTGAGTCCATCCAGCTGGCCTCAGATCAGTGGGTTTAAGAGCTGCCAGGTGTCAGATGCCAACTAAAGAACAGGCTGGAGGTGGAACGGCCAGTTTAAATGACGCCAGTCGTACTGTCCTGTCGGTTAGCGAGGCATTTAGTTCCTGCGATATTAATCAGCGCTGCTATTGTGACGGTGAAACAAGTGATACCATTATTTATCTCCATTTCCCTCCCTCTGTCTCTCTCTCCTCGTGACTATTATTCACGCTCTATTCTCTGCGCGCTCGAATCCATGTTAGAGGCAGATGCTCAATTGGAGTCACATACGTTCATGTATTCAAGTTTGTCTCTGCCATCTTGATTATCATGCAAATCTGTTACTTCCTGGTACTTCATGCAGGCAGGGAATAAAAACAGCCGTATTTTGCGGAGCCGACATTAATTTGGTAAAAGTGGATTGCACAAATCTATTGAAGTGGGGACTGAACCTCAATGTATTATTCAAACACGCTTGCGTCGGTGCCCTGGAAATAAAAGCACGCTGAATAATCTAAGACACTATTTTTCATGGATGTGATCCAATATAGCTCATATACATTCCTTTCATATTGAGGATTCTTATTTTACTTTCTTATGCTACCTCATATAGAGGAAAAGTCAGAAAGATCTCTTTATTATTTCTATTGTTTCTCTTCTACAGATCTAAGGAAATGGAAGATATTTCGTATGATACCAAAGTGTGTGATCACTGCCCATGAAAAAACAAAAATGACCAATGATATGTTCTAATGCCTCGGTTATGAC
>CM065141.1:7037500-7040000 GCA_033026305.1 Cirrhinus molitorella | reverse complement strand
ATATATATATTTAAATATATAATGTATTTCAATTATTTATATATAATTATATATAATTGATATATAATCTGATATGCACAGATTTAATTACTTTTATTTAATTACATTTATTTTATTTGGCTTATTTAGTTAATTGGGCAATGTTATTATGTATTATATTATATTATATTATATTATATTATATTATATTATATTATATTATATTATATATAATATTTGGAAATGGCTTTTTTTTTTTTGTTAATTTAAGTCTTAGTAATTTTATTATGTGATTTTAGTCATTCTGATTATTTTTTTTAATTTTAAGTCCAAGTTTTTCTTATATATTATATTTTAATTTAATGTAATTAAATTTAATTTTGAATATAGATTTTTTTATATATATATATATATAGCTTCTCAGTATAATTTTAGCATTGTTTATATGGTATCATGGTATTTAGTAATTTTGTTGTTTGTCTATTTATTTATTTATTTATTATTATTATTATTATTATTATTATTATTATTATTATTATTATTATTATTATTATTATTTCTATGTAACTTTATTTTTGTTTTTCAGTTTATACTTTCATTTTTTTTACTTTAGTTTATTTTTATTAGTTTTTATATATTTCTATATATTCTGTTTTATGTGATTTTGTCATTATTATTATTATTATTATTATTATTATTATTATTATTATTATTATTATTATTGTTCTTGTTTCTATGTAACTTTATTTTTATTTCATGTTTAAGGTTTAGTAACCTGTCATGTTGTCATGTTTCAGTATTTAAACTTGTTTATTTTGGTTAATTGCCATGGCAATAGTTCTAATATTTCTAACATTTCATATTTATTTATTTATTTATTTATCATTATTAGTTATTAAATGCTTAATTGTAGTTGTTTCAATATTTCAATATTATTTTATACCATCATAGGATATTATTAATGTTTTAATTCAAGTTTTAGTAATTTTGTTATAATGATTTATTTAATTCAGTTTGTTTTAATCATTTTAGTACTTCAACTTATTTATTTCAGGTAGTTGTCAGTGCAGTACTGAATTGAATTGAATTATTTTGCTCTCACAAAGCTATTGCATGCTTTCAGAAAACTTGAAATGTACACACATTGGTCAAATTTATGGTCCTTTTTTCATCATTTTTGGAGTTTGACCAGCTTTCACAGCATGAAAAACATCAGCATCACATAAATACACTGTCTCTTTAAGAGAAAAGATCTTAAAAACATCATGTAAGCCATATTTAGCAACTCCATATTCATATCGGTGATGCGGTCCGTAAAGTGGCTGCTCAGTATTCATAAGCAATCCCAGAATTCCTCTCACCCCATGTTTGCCCTGTTGTCTCAATTTCCCCTTATCACCTCCAAAGACTCGACTCAAATTGAGTGCTATTAGTGTGATGGTACAGAGAATTGCATCGAAGCTATCGCGTAATATTCATGCCAGGTCCGCACACTCGCTAACAATATGAGATACGTTAAATGAAATCATAATTATGGCGTCTTTCATTTACAGATTGCGGATTAGAAGTGTTCTGGATGCCTATGCATTTGTGTGTTTGTGTTTGTATGCGACGCAGCGCTGCCATTAATATTCCGCCTGTGTTTCAATATCTGTCTGGATGGCCTTAATTATGACAGCTGGCTACCTGGCAGGCCTAGAAATCAGAGCGGGGGGAAAAATATCAATTGATTCGCCCCAGAGGCCCAGCTGTCAATAATCACAGCGGCACGTCTTCAGAATTCCCCATTACAGCCCATTTCCAACCACAGTAACAATGAAACTATTATCACTTGGATTACTTCAAGGTTTAAACTGCCCACAGTAGACTACATATCAATGGAATTTCAATTAAAAGGAACTGGTGCGGGATTCAAAGACAAAGAGTGTTGAACGGGGGCGAGTTTGTGTGAGTCGCTGTACAAAGAGAGCATGAAGAAAGCTCTGGATATTAAAGCCTCTCAAGTGAGGCCTTTAGATCTTACAAATGAACCCATGCTGCTTTCTTTATGTGCAAAAAAGTACAGTAGGCCCAGAAGTTTGAGGCCACTAGTGACAATTGGGAATTTATTTATTTGTCATGTCATGGTGTCTTAGATATTTTTTGCCTCTCTAATTAACATTAAGAATTTGTTATATTCAGTGTTTTTTAAATATTTTTGATTAATTTCATCATTTCTATTTACGTCACGTTCAAAATTAAATAATTTAATAATAATTTAATGTATTATATATTGTATTGATGGCGTGCGTAAATGGTGAGCTATTTATTTTACAATTAATTTGAGGATTTCAAATGAAAAATATCATAATGTAAAATTAAATTAATTTGAATATAAGTAAATAAATAATTGTTTATTATTATTATTATTATTATTATTATTATTGAATTTTATATATCAAATGCTTAAAGGATGAACTTGTTATTTTATTTTACAATTAATTTTAGGATTTTAAAATAAATTACATCATAATGTGAAATT
>CM065141.1:6957500-7032500 GCA_033026305.1 Cirrhinus molitorella | reverse complement strand
TGTTTTCTGGATATAATTTGTTGTTGTTGAGATAAAGACTTGCTTTATTCAAATGTTCACGTTTGATTAGAATCTCGAAAACACTGAGGCTGTATTTGAGTTTCTCTGGAGAGTCTGTAATTGCTGTTGAAATATACATTTGGCTTCAGAGGTAGTGATTTTGATTTACCACATGATATATTTGATGTATTATATTTGCAGTTGGCTGTAAATTATGCATTGTTATTAATTGTGTGTATATTGGCTGTTTTATAGTCACATTAATTTAACTCACATGCATGATATAAAGCTATATTCATCATGATTCCTGAATTTTCATTCACTGATTATGAATATGATTATTATGATTATGAATTTGTGTATGATAGTTTGATGATATTTATTTTATTATTTAGTATTGTACCAGATTGTAGGTCATAAATCAGTAAATATTGGCTATTTGGCAATTTCTGTTAAAAAGGTAAATTGATTTCTTTTAACAAATATGTTTAGTATTTTATTTTTCATTTATGTACAGAAAATGGTAGAAAATTTGGATTTGATCGATTGATTGATTGATTGATTGATTGATTGATTGATTGATTATTGGCAGAAAAATGAAAATAATTATTAGCTTTTTAGTATTAGCCAGAATTTTACATCCATATTTAGAACAATCTTTTAGTTATTTTATTTTATTTTATTTTATTTTATTTTATTTTATTTTATTTTATTTATGCATAATAATAATTAATAATATTTTAGCTTTTGTGTTTTGTTGACCAAATCATATAGAATTTTATTGATTGATTGATTAATTGATTGACTAATTATCGGCTGTCAAATTAAAATAATGATCTGCTTTTTGGTATCAGCCAGAAGTTTACATCTTAAATTAAATTAAATTAAATTAAATTAAATTATTTATAAACAATCTTTTGGTTTGTGTCAGTTTAATTATTTTATTTTATTTTATTTTATTTTATTTTATTTTATTTTATTTTATTTTAGTTTAGTTTAGTTTAGTTTAGTTTAGTTATGCTTTTGATTTTATTTATGCATTTAATAATATTTTAGCTTTTGTGTTTTGTTGACCAAATTGTATAGAATTTTATTGATTTGATTGATTGATTGATTGATTGATTGATTGATTGATTGATTATTGGCAGCAACATTAAAATAATTATATAATAATTTAATTTAATGTAATCAATTTGTATCATTTTGTAGACAAAATAGTATATAATTTTATTTATTGATAGAATGATTATTGACAATACAGTTAATGTTTGATTTGATATTTTGTTTTGTGCCAACATTTTATTTTATTCATTTTATTTTTGCATGTAATAATATTTTACCATTTGTATTATTTTATAGACTATATATATATATATATATATATATATATATATATATATATATATATATATATATATATATGTATGTGTGTGTGTGTGTGTGTGTGTGTGTGTTTTTTGAATAACAATAAAATGAAAATTATGAATTTTTTTTGGGTATTTTTTTTTTTGGTATCAGCCAGAATTCCTATTTATGAACAATATTTTGGTTTGGTTTGTGTCAGTATTTCTTTTTATTTTTATACTGTTATTGCATTTAATAATATTTTAGATTTTGTATTTATTTTTTCAGTTTTCAGATTAATTATAGTTCAAATTCTAGTCATTTGAATGTGTATGAAATGTATTTCTGTTCAGCACTTGAACTGAAACTTATTCAGAACTGAGCTAAATTATTTCAGTTAGTTGCCAAAGCAGCATTTCTAATATTTCTTTAAGATTTATATATATATATATATATATATATATATATATATATATATATATATATATATATATATATACATTTTTTTTTATTTGATTTCAGCTTTTCAATTAATGAAAATTATTTAGTTTAGTTTTAATAGTTTACTATATAGTAATGCTTTAGTTTTTGTTAACCGTAGCAACACTAGTTCCAAACTAAAACGGTAAATAATAAACTATAGGAGCCTCGCACACTTCAGTTCAGTGTATGGTAGGTCACTAAAACTAAAACATAAATAGTTTCTTAGAATAGCTGACAAGCCACCCTTAAACATGATGTCCCAGTCCCTGACAGCATACGCTGGAGTTTAGAAGTACTTGTAGGCCAAACTTTAGCTCTTCCTCAGCCAAGACTGTTGAAGTATACAAGTGTTTGTGGGACAGGCTGTCTGTTCTCGTGATGGTTCTATTTGCCTGGTCCCCACATAGCGGCTGGATCACTGAGCGGCTGTACGTGAGGAACCGCTCCAACGAGCCCCTTCAGCATTAATTAACATGGTCATTAATCAAGTCCAGTACAGATAGCGGCTTAATCCTGCTGTAATGCACTTTTCTGGAGGGGAGGCTCCAAGAAGTTAATTGGATTTGATTGGATATTGCTATGATAGTCCCACACAGAACATCTTTAGCTATTAAGTGAAGTTGTTGCCTTTGATTATACTGTTTTGTAGTGGCATGTGTTCCAGCCTGACGTGAGCTACAGTCTGATAGAAGTGCCCTTCAAAGCTGATTTGACAGCTGAATTCTTTCTGCCTTCGTCTCTTTCAGCCATGTTTGTTTGAATGTCCGTAAGCGTCTCTCAATAAGCAGCTTTAGTGTGTCAGCCATGCTTAAAAGAGCACATGTATTGTTTGATCTTCCATTCGAATGAATCAACAACCATTTAAAGCGACAGCGCACCTAAAAATAACAATTTGCCATTATTTATTCGCGTTCATGCCATTTTTTGTTTAGTTAAACAGTATACACACCCTAAAACTACCATATAATGCCTTCTAAAGTCATACAGTAGTTTTGATTCAGACTGGTTACTATAAGTTTGATCAGACCACACTGGTTGTGTCATGTTTTTGATTCATTAAAAATAATAATTCATAACAGTTCTATTTGTAATGTGAACTCTGCTGTTTTCATAAAGCCTTGTAGTTTATTATTATTAAACATGGCCATTCCGTGTCAAATCAACCAAATTTAAAAAAACTTTCCCAGCTCAAATTTTAGATTTTGCTAATATTATTTTTTTTGAGGAAAGATTGACATGTACAGTGATGGAAAGCCACAATATTAAATGTTGTGGATGAATATTTACTGAGTAATCCACTATTTTGTAGAGGGAGGTCAAAATGGCAATTTTCACCTTAGATTTAGAGCGAAGTTTCAGGTGGGTAAAAATGTTTTCAGAAAGATGGTAGCTTCATTATCTTTATTTTCCACAGATATTGATAGTTCTATTAGTAAAATCTGTTGACTTTAGCAATCCTTGTTGCATTGTGTGCCAGTGGTGATCATTCAAAAATGGGGAAACAGCACTTTTTAAGTTTTTTTTTTCCCAAAGTTTGCATGCTTGTAACTCAATAAGTATTAAAGATATTTGAATGCCCTTTTAGATATTTGGTCTTAACAAACTTTTCTTTTGGCATCTTTATTTTTAAAGTTCCAGAGATATTGGAATTTTATGGCTCTGACAGTAAATCATTAAAATGTACACATTTTCAGTGGTCAAAAAAAATGTGGGACAGTACCAGTCTGAATGCCATAAATATTATTTTTCCAAAGTTTGCGTGCCTATAACTCAAGAAGTATTAAAGATATCACAATACCATTTTAGATTCTAGTTCTTCATAAACTTTACTTTACTTTTCATTCAGTCCCAGAGATATGGGGATCTCAATGAGTCTCCATGTCCAGTTTGTTTCAATGTGTTGTGAAAGCAACCACATTTCCCCATGAGGCGTTGGATTTGTTTCAAACATGTTACAATACTGCATGTTCAAACTCTTGGTAGCTTCAAAAGCTGTTAAAATGAACAAAATCGCTTTTTCCAAATATACTTGAAACTGATTCAAATATAGAATCTTATGAATAGACTACAGAAAGCAAGGTAATGTGCCTCAACTTGACCATTTCAGTGCAGTTATAGCACTCAGACAACTATGTTCTATGCAGTTGTTTTGTTAGAGGGAAACTAGATACAATTCTAATATCAACATTATTTCTTCTTCAGACATTGTTCTTTAAATAAAATAAGTATCAGCTGTATACAAAGTGACCAACATTTGGTTTTCAACCACTGAAAACACGTAACATTCAACAATCTGGACATGAAGCCTCATTGAGATCCCCATATCTCTGGGACTGAATGATGTAGGGGCTTGGAAATTAAGATTCCAAAAGAAAAGTTTATTAACAACTAGAATCTAAAATCATATTGCAATATGTGTAATACTACTTGAGTTATAGGCACACAAACCAACACATTTGGGTTTTGAAACTAAAAATGTGTACATTTTAATGATTTAATCCTGGAGCCATATTGAAATTGAAATATCTCTGGAACCAAATCTCATAGGGCATTAAAAATAAAGATGCCAAAAGAAAAGTTTGTTAAGACCCAATATCTAAAAGGGCATTAAAATATATTTAATACTTCTCGAGTTACAGGCATGCAAACTTTGGAGAAAAACTGAGATTGTTAAAGTCAACAGATATTACTAATAGAACTACCAATCTCTGTGTAAAAATAAGATAATGATGTTGCCATCTTTCTGTAGTCATTTTTAACCCCCTTTTGACCTCCCTCTACAAAATAGTGGATTACTCAGTAAATATTCATCCATGACATTTAATATTTTGGCTTTCATCACTATACATGTCTATCTTTCTTCAGAATAAATATTAGCCAAATAAAAAAGTGAGCCGGGGACCTCTGGTTGAGTTGACACAGAATGACCCTTACAAATTTTTTTTTTTTTTTTTAAAGAACTTTGTGTGTGAAAAGTGTTGTTTGTGAATCATTCTAGTTTGGTTATATGTTTTTGATTTATTAAAAGGAACTGGCTCATAAGAGTAATTTGTTTATGAATCAGACTGCACTGGCTGCGCAGTTTGTTTGCGAGTCACTCAAAAGAGTATTTATCTTCTCAACAGAGTCATTTGTTTGAGATTTGGACTACATTGGTTTCACAGTATGTTCTTGATTCACTAAAAAGAAGCAGGTAAATAGAATCATGTGTTGTGTAAATCCAAATGGTTCTTTGTTTCTAAATCAGACTACGCTGGTTGTGCTCTGCATTTGAGTCACATAAAAAGAATCGTCTAGTAAAAATACTGTTATACATTTTGATTTATTAAAAGGAACTGGCTCATAAGAGTTGTTTGTTCATAAATCAGACTACACTGGTTGTGCAGTTTGTTTGTGAGCCACTCAAAAGAATAGGAAATAATCTTCTCGAGAGTCATTTGTTTGAGATTTAGACTACACTGGTTGTACAGTATGTTTTAGATTCACTAAAAAGAAGCAGTTAATTAAAGTAATTTGTTATGTAAATCAAAATACTTTGTTTCTAAACCAGACTACACTGATTGTGCTCTGTCTTTGAGTCACCTAAAGCAATCCTCTCATAAAAATAATTCTATTTTGGTAATGTTATAAATTTTGATTTATTAAAAGTAACTGGCTAGTAATAAGAGTCATTTGTTTGTGAATCAGACTACACTGGTTGTAGGAACTGGCTCATAAGAGTTGTTTGTTCATAAATCAGACTACACTGGTTGTGCAGTTTGTTTGTGAGCCACTCAAAAGAATAGGAAATAATCTTCTCAAGAGAGTCATTTGTTTGAGATTTGGACTATATTCGTTGCAGAGTATGTTTTTGATTCACTAAAAAGAAGCATTTAATTTGTTATGTGAATCAAAGCTGGTCTTTGTTTCTAAATTGGACTACACTGATTGTCTCTGTTTTTGAGTCACCTAAAAAGAATCCCTTCATAAAAATCATTCTAGTCTGGTAATGCTATATATTTTGATTTACTAAGAGGAACTGGCTCATAAGAGTCATTTGTTCATGAATCAGACTACACTGGTTGTGCTGTTTGTGAGTCACTCAAAATAAGAGAAAGCAATCTTCTCAAGAGAGTCATCTGTTTGAGATTTAGACTACATCGGTTGCACTATATGTTTTTAATTCACTGAAAATAAGCAGTTAGAGTCATTTGTTATGTGAATCAAAATAGTTATTTGTTTCTAAATCAGACTACACTGATTGTGCTCTGTTTTTGAGTCACCTAAAATAATCATCTTAAAAAAATATATATATGGTATACGTTTTGATTTACTAAAAGGAACTGGCTCATAAGAGTCATTTGTTCATGAATCAGACTACACTGGTTGTGCTGTTTGTGAGTCACTCAAAATAAGAGAAAGCAAACTTCTCAAGAGAGTCATTTGTTTGACATTTGGACTACATCGGTTGCACTGTATGTTTTTAATTCACTAAAAAGAAGCAGGTTAATTAGAGTAATTTGTTATGTGAATCAAAACTGCTCTTTGTATATCAGACTACACTGATTGTGCTCTGTTTGTGAGTCACATAAAAAAGAATCATCTCATTTAAAAAATGTAGTCTGGTAATGTTTTATATTTTGTTTTACTAAAAAGGAACTGGCTTTTAAGAGTCATTTGTTCATGAATCAGACTACACTGTTTGTGCTATTTGTTTGTGAGTCACTCAAAAGAAGAGAAAATAATCTTCTCAAGAGAGTAATTTTTTGAGATTTGGACTACATCGGTTGCACTGTACATTTTTAATTCACTAAAAAGAAGCAGTTAATTAGTTATTTGTTATCTGAATCAAAATAGTTACCTAAAAAGAATCGCTTGATGAAAATCATTCTAGTCTGGTAATGCTATATATTTTGATTTACTAAGAGGAACTGGCTCATAAGAAGTATTTGTTCATGAATCAGACTTGATGAATCGGTTGCAGTGTATGTCTTTAATTCACTAAAAAGAAGCAGTTAATTAGAGTCATTTGTTATCTGAATCAAAATAGTTATTTGTCTCTAAATCAGACTACGCTGATTGTGCTATGTTTTTGAGTCACCTAAAAATAATTATCTTATATATATATATATATATATATGGTATATGTTTTGATTTACTAAAAGGAACTGGCTCATAAGAGTAATTTGTTCATGAATCAGACTACACTGGTTGTGCTGTTTGTGAGTCACTCAAAATAAGAGAAAGCAATCTTCTCAAGAGAGTCATTTGTTTGAGATTCAGACTACATCGGTTGCACTGTATGTTTTTAATTCACTAAAAAGAAGCAGGTTAATTAGAGTAATTTGTTATGTGAATCAAAACTGCTCTTTGTATATCAGACTACACTGATTGTGCTCTGTTTGTGAGTCACATAAAAAGAATCATCTCATGAAAAAAAATGTAGTCTGGTTGTAACAAATGGGATGTGGACAGTTGGATCCAAGAGCTAGCTTTATTAACAGAAATAATCGTGGTCGACAAGCAGGGGTCAGGCAGGAACAAACATGGACAATGTAGGACAAAACAAAGAAGCGTCAGAATCCGAGCGTGAAGGTCTGGGGCCGGCAGCGAGGAGAGTAATCCAGGGGCAGGCAAGGGGTTGATAGGCGGGCGGAGAACAGTCTCGGGAAACCAGGAACAAAGGGGCTCGGCAACGGGAGGGCAACCAGAAAACAACGCTCAGAATTGACAGTAAACACTATACAAAACTTTGTGAGGAAACAGTGGGAGAACCGGTCTATTTATACTGAGAGGAGGTGAACTAAGATGGCCGACTAAGGTGAAAGGTGACAACAGAGGGGTTATGGGAAATGTAGTGAGTTAAATGTCCATAGTGAAATGAAGGCTCCCTCAAGAGGTGAAGGAGGGAGCCATAAAGGCACAGTTCATGACAATGGTAATGTTATATATTTTGATTTACTAAAAAGGAACTGGCTTTTAAGAGTCATTTGTTCATGAATCAGACTACACTGGTTGTGCTGTTTGTTTGTGAGTCACTCAAAAGAAGAGAAATCTTCTCGAGAGTCATTTTTTGAGATTTGGACTACATCGGTTGCACTGTATGTTTTAAACTCACTAAAAAGAAGCAGTTAATTAGAGTCATTTGTTATGTGAATCAAAGTAGTTCTTTGTTTCTAAATCAAACTACACTGATTGTGGTCTGTTTTTGAGTCACCTAAAAATAATTATCTTAAAAAAAACTAATGGTATATGTTTTGATTTACTAAAAGGAATTTGCTCATCAAGAGTCATTTGTTCATGAATCAGACTACAGTTGCAGTGCAGTTTGTTTGTGAGTCATTCAAAAAAAGAAAAAAAAAATCTTCCCAAAAGAGTCATTTTTTTGAGATTTGGACTAAATTCGTTGCACAGTATGTTTTTGATTCACTAAAAAGAAGCAGTTAATTAGAGTAATGTGTTATGTGAATAAAAACTGGTCTTTGTTTCTAAATTGGACTACACTGATTGTCTCTGTTTTTGAATCGCCTAAAAAGAATCGCTTCATAAAAATCATTCTAGTCTGGTAATGCTATATATTTTGATTTACTAAGAGGAACTGGCTCATAAGAATCATTTGTTCATGAATCAGACTACACTGGTTGTGCTGTTTGTGAGTCACTCAAAAGAAAAGAAAGCAACACTTCTCAAGTCATTTGTTTGAGATTTCGACTATATCGGTTGCACTGTATGTTTTTAATTCAATCCTCTCATAAAAATAATTCTAGTTTGGTAATGTTATATATTTTGATTTACTAAAAAGGAACTGGTTTATAAGAGTCATTTGTTCAATTGTCACTTGTTATGTGAATCAAAATACTTTGTTTCTAAATCAGACTACACTGATTGTGCTCTGTTTTTGAGTCATCTCATATTATTATTATTTATTTATTTATTTTCTCCTCCTGATGGTATGATGCAAACAGTGAAGTACATTGCAACAACAGCATACAAACTCAGCAGAATTTTAATATAATAAACATGTGATAAATACATGTATAATAAAAAGAAGAAAGCCCAAAACTGAGCCTTGAGGCACACCAATGCATGTGTGTGTGTTACTATAATATAAACTGAATTTAGGAATTTACAGTTATGCATTTGTTAGAAATTTGTTAGTTGCATACCACTGCTTTGCACTTACAGCACTGCCTATTAAAACACCCTTGACTCTCAGTACCACCCAGTTGCTGATAGTTGTATTTATATGACAACGTGCGTGTCTGATTTAACTGCCATTGATGTCACAAATCTCGTGGAGGGTGTATGATGCGCTCTGCCCCACAATTCTCCTCCTCATACCCGACTGAAATTAGGGCAGTACGTGAGAGGCATGCCGGGTAGCAAACATCTCTCTTTCTCTCTCACACTCTCTCTCAAGGCCCTTTCCCACCTTTTTTAAAGGCTCCCATTGAGCACAGTAGACGTGATAGGCCTTTATTCTCAGCTTGGGGTTACACATACAGATATATTTAAATAAGGGTTGGGCATTTAATATTCATTAAAGAGGAAAATGAGGGGACAACCTCATTAAAATCATACACGGCTTTTTTCTTTTCAAACTTCTTTCTTCTTCCCACACTGTAGGACTTATGGCGACTTTTAAGCTTTATGTTTTTCACTTCTTTTTTCTTTAAACTGAATGTGTAAGAAAAACTCATCTCGGCTAAAAGCTGTCAGTGTTTTCTCAGGTCATAAGCAGCAGACCACCATTAAAATGCTTTATGCTCAGATTTTATTATAATCAAGGAAACTTGTGTAGATATGAAACATATATGCCTTTTTTTTTTTTGCTGTTTATTTTCGTCCGTGTGACATTCAGCGCACTCAGTATGAAGGTCCTTGGTTGAAGGAACTCCCTGAAGTGAAAAGACCTTTTCAGTTAATGTTCACTGGGTTCAGGAAGACACTTGCCCTGTTTTCCTCTGGGATTCAAGGCCATGTTGTTTTGACTTTTAGAGACTAGCTTTTTCAGCAGTTCATTGTGAGACCATAATGATGGTGGATGAGGGTAAGAGAGACGCTCTGAGGTCACTCAAGGTGCATTTTATATATATATATATATATAATGCGTCAGGGTCAGATTCAGAACTGAATTGCGAATGCCAATGAATTCAAATTCAATTCCAGTAGCATCAGTTCAACTCAGGGAATGCAACTTATAAAATTAATTTCTGCAAATTCTGACTAAGATTTTAATGAATACAGAATACGAAAAAAAAAAAGTTTTCAAATTATGGATATCTCAGATATCACTAGTGGTGTGCCTCGGGGCTTGGTTTTGGGACCTCTTCTGTTTATTATTTAACTATTGCCTTTAGGACAAATCCTCCATAAATTTGGCATAATTACGTTGGCTTGAGAAAGCCAACTTACTGAAATGCTACTTAAACTTAATATTGTTCTTCTTCTGAGACTAAAATTTCTGACTGCTACTCCTCCTAGAGCTATAACTCTACAAACTCCAAACTCAGCCCAGATCAGACTGTTCTCACCGGGTGTGCTTTTCTAACTGATCGGACTTACGATTTTCCTAAAAATAATGATTAAAACTGGGAAAAATCCCATAGACTTACATTGATGGAATGTTCAAATGAGTCAAGGCTATTCAAACTCCAACTGTCAAAACTCCCAGAATGCCTTGAGACTTCTATGTACTAGTTCAAATCTATTCAAACTCATTCAAACTAATTAATGTCAATCATGCTAGAATCAAGCTAACAACATGCTAGTAAATGGATAATAATGCTAAAAACGTGTTAATCATGCTAGAATCATGCTAGCAGCATATTAGTAACTTGTTAATTATGCTAGAAACATGCTTCCAACTTGCTAATCATGCTAGAAACATGCTAATCATGCTAACAACATGCTTGAAACATGCTAATCATGCTAGAATCATGCTAGCATTGTGTTAGCAACCTATTTATAATAGAAACATGCTAGTAACATGCTAATAATGTTGAAATCATGCTATCAACAAGCTAGCAACTGGCTAATCATGATAGAATAATGCTAACAACTTGCTAAGCATGTTAGTAACAAGCTAATCATGTTAGAACATATTGGCAACTTGCTAGTAACATGCTAATAATGCTAGAATCATGCTAAAACATGTTAACAACTTGCTAATCATGATATAAACATGCTAGTAACATGCTAATCATGTTGGAATCATGCTAGCAATGTGCTAGCAATCTATCTTTCTGACTGTATTGTCTTCAAAACATGTATGCGTTAAGCTTTAAAACTACCTTAAACTTCAAACTATTTCAGACTAAAAACTGTCAAACTTAAATCTTTTTACAACTTTGTAAAACTTTTGAAACTTTTTTGAAACTTTTTAAAAACTTTTTACATTTCTGGTCAGGCTTTCTTAAGACAACTATTGTCTTGACGAACTTTATCTAGTTTTCATTGTTATGCTGATGACACCCAGCTCTATATGTTCTCTTTTGCTTTGTTTGAAATTAAATCATGGTTTACATGTAATTTCCTTAAAGTTAATAGCGAGAAGACTATTGACTATACTATTATTTTTCCTTCTTTTCAGGTTAAGAATCCAGATGTCATCCTTTATGGCACTTTAAGTTTTGAGGCACATGCAAATAATATTACTCCAGTCAGCATATTTGAAACATCTTCGATCATCTCGTTACATTTCGTATCAACTATCGTAATTCTTTTCTCAGTGGTGTTTCACAGAAACTTCATTACAAACTGCATATGGTCCAGAATTAAGCAGGTCAGATCATACATGAACACCACTGAGCATATTTCTCCAGTTTTCAAGGGAACTCTGTTGGCTTCCAGTTAGATATCAGATTCAATTTAAGATTTTATTTTTCTCTTCATAACCTGGCACCTTCATGTTTGCATGAACAACTTCATGTGTATTTACCTACCCAATCCCAAATATGATGTTCTGCAGAACTAACTTCACTGTTCTGAACTATTTTCCCAGTTACTTTTAACCAACTGGCGTCATGTTGTTTTTCATTGGATGTATGAAGTCGGTTCGTCTCGAGGCCACAAACATGCTGTGTGCCCGCTGTGCAGAAATGCATGTTTCAGATGGCAGCAGCTCACGTAAAATCACTGATGCTAGCAAAGGTGTCATGCTTCACTTAGTGCCCTGCATGACCTGGATGTGTGATGTCTCATTCTCTCTCTATCTTATACATTTAAGTGGCTTTACTTCGAAACTCGCCTCACATGCCATAATCCCTGTGGTATCCTGTCTTGGATCTTATGCTGCTTTCCTACAGGATATAGAAGAAGTCATTTAGCAGATAATTTTATCCAAAGCGACCTAATACAGTTATTACAGTGACAGGCCCCTGAAGCAACCTAGGATTAAGTGCGTTGTGAAAAGAAATCACACTGCTGTGATTGCATTATTGGCCAACCAGTAGTGTATATAATTATTATTTGTTTAATTATTCATCAGCTTACATTTTCAGAATTACTGAGATATTATATAGTATAGTTTCACATACTATTTTAATACATAGTATAGTGTATTCTGTGCAGTATACAGTTAGTAGTAAGCTAGTGCTCCATTTTGCTTATAGCTTTCTTTCTTTCATTCATCTTATTCTGTGAGTGTTGGGCTTCTCGGGTCTATTGCTTTCCTGCCATGACTCTCAAACACCTGGACCCATGTGAGAGCAGTGCAGTCTTTGATCCAGGCCCAAGAGACCCCGTTTCCCACCCCTGAATTATGGCTCCAGCACAAACATGAAGAGCAACTATAAATCAAAAGCAGAATACATTGTGACTGGCAGTAGAAATGAAGCGGAGAAGAAGAAAAAAGGACAAAAGAGCAAGGTGATAATGTGAGAAACGTGGAACCCTCATGCTAAATATATACAGTTAATGTCAAAAGTTTACATACACCTTGCAGAATCTGCAAAATGTTAATTATTTTACCAAAATAAGAAAAATCATGTTAAAATGCATGTTATTTTACATACAGGTCCTTCTCAAAAAATTAGCATATTGTGATAGTTCATTATTTTCTGTAATGTACTGATAAACATTAGACTTTCATATATTTTAGATTCATTACACACAACTGAAGTAGTTCAAGCCTTTTTTTTTGTTTTAATATTGATGATTTTGGCATACAGCTCATGAAAACCCAAAATTCCTATCTCAAAAAATTAGCATATTTCATCCGACCAATAAAAGAAAAGTGTTTTTAATACAAAAAAAGTCAACCTTCAAATAATTATGTTCAGTTATGCACTCAATACTTGGTCGGGAATCCTTTTGCAGAAATGACTGCTTCAATGCGGCGTGGCATGGAGGCAATCAGCCTGTGGCACTGCTGAGGTGTTATGGAGGCCCAGGATGCTTCGATAGCGGCCTTAAGCTCATCCAGAGTGTTGGGTCTTGCGTCTCTCAACTTTCTCTTCACAATATCCCACAGATTCTCTATGGGGTTCAGGTCAGGAGAGTTGGCAGGCCAATTGAGCACAGTAATACCATGGTCAGTAAACCATTTACCAGTGGTTTTGGCACTGTGAGCAGGTGCCAGGTCGTGCTGAAAAATGAAATCTTCATCTCCATAAAGCTTTTCAGCAGATGGAAGCATGAAGTGCTCCAAAATCTCCTGATAGCTAGCTGCATTGACCCTGCCCTTGATAAAACACAGTGGACCAACACCAGCAGCTGACATGGCACCCCAGACCATCACTGACTGTGGGTACTTGACACTGGACTTCAGGCATTTTGGCATTTCCCTCTCCCCAGTCTTCCTCCAGACTCTGGCACCTTGATTTCCGAATGACATACAAAATTTGCTTTCGTCCGGAAAAAGTACTTTGGACCACTGAGCAACAGTCCAGAGCTGCTTCTCTGTAGCCCAGGTCAGGCGCTTCTGCCTTTTCTGGTTCAAAAGTGGCTTGACCTGGGGAATGCGGCACCTGTAGCCCATTTCCTGCACACGCCTGTACACGGTGGCTCTGGATGTTTCTACTCCAGACTCAGTCCACTGCTTCCGCAGGTCCCCCTCTCGTTGTGCAGCGTTTTCTGCCACACTTTTTCCTTCCCACTGAGGTGCCTTGATACAGCACTCTGGGAACAGCCTATTCGTTCAGAAATTTCTTTCTGTGTCTTACCCTCTTGCTTGAGGGTGTCAATGATGGCCTTCTGGACAGCAGTCAGGTCGGCAGTCTTACCCATGATTGCGGTTTTGAGTAATGAACCAGGCTGGGAGTTTTTAAAAGCCTCAGGAATCTTTTGCAGGTATTTAGAGTTAATTAGTTGATTCAGATGATTAGGTTAATAGCTCGTTTAGAGAACCTTTTCATGATATGCTAATTTTTTGAGATAGGAATTTTGGGTTTTCATGAGCTGTATGCCAAAATCATCAATATTAAAACAAAAAAAGGCTTGAACTACTTCAGTTGTGTGTAATGAATCTAAAATATATGAAAGTCTAATGTTTATCAGTACATTACAGAAAATAATGAACTTTATCACAATATGCTAATTTTTTGAGAAGGAAAATTGAATGTATGTTCTGAAGAGTTAAACTGCCCACTGTTCTTCAGAAAAATCCTTCAAGTCCTATATATATTCTTTGGTTTCCAACAATGACTGTATGATTTTGAGATCCATCCTTTCACACTGAGGACAGCTGAGGGACTCATATGCAACTATTACAGAAGGTTCAAACACTGATGCTTCAGAAACAAACACGATGCATTAAGAGCCGGGGGTGAAAACTTTTGAACAGAAATGAAGATGTGTACATTTTTCTTATTTTGCGTAATTATGGTATTTTGTTCATTTAGTACTGCCCCTCGGAAGCTACAGAAGATACGTACATGTTTCCCAGAAGACAAAATAAGTTACATTTATACCGATCTTCAAATCCTTAATGCATCGTGTTTCCGGAGCATCAGTGAGTGTTTGAACCTTCTGTAATAGTTGCATTTGAGTCCCTCAGTTGTCCTCAGTGTGAAAAGATGGATCTCAAAATCATACAGTCATTATTGGAAAGGGTTCAAATACACAAAAATGCTGAAAAACCAAAGAATTTATAGGACCTGAAGGATTTTTCTGAAGAACAGCGGGCAGTTTAACTCATAAACAACTATCAAAAAAAACAAAAGCTGTGGATCATTCAGGTAACAACACAGTATTAAGAATCAAGTGTGTATAAACTTTTGAACAGGGTCATTTTTATAAATTCAACTTCTATTATTTTTACTTTTGGACTATAAGTAAACATCTTTTATGTGAAATACCTTACTCAGGTCATAGTAAATAAAAAAAATAAATAACATTGCATTTTGTATGATCCCTCTTATTTTGGTAAAATAATTAACATTTTGCAGATTCTGCAGGGTGTATGTAAACTTTTGAGTTCAACTGTATCCGAACGCACTGAAAATCACTAATCATTAGCTCACGTCACTAAGCGTGGTGCTAAGTAATCACAATCTTAATGAGCGACCCAGAACCTACTCCGTGATCTTTCTCAGCCAACATGCTGCTACATTGCTTAACAGTCCAAACAAACAAGAACAGAGCTAATTTGTTGAAATCTAAATGTACTGCGTAGTTTATTTTATAAGAGGTCACATCATGCAGTTGTTCCGGCTTATAAGCACGCAGTTCGTTCCTACTGAATTGCCTTGAACTGAGCATATGTCATATTTGCTTGCATGCTAATGTGTGAATGTGAAGAGGATGTGTGCTGAAAACCAGTCTAGGCTTTTTTCACCTCGTAGGACTCCAGGGACAAGTGGTCTCTTCTCTCTTGTCAATGTGTAGATGGTTGAAACTCCCCCAGGTCATCCAGACCTCCCCCTCACCAGCAATCCTTCAATCTACTCGTCTCTCTCTCTCTATCTCTCTGCTCTCCACTAATGGAGGTTGAAGGACTGTCACTCTGGCCTGCATTACAACTTCAAGGGCTTGAACTCAGTTCCCTCTGTTCTCCAGCTGGACTCCTGTGGATTCTCTGGGAGCGAGGCGATTCGCGCGTGGACAGACATGATATACGTTCCCGCCTGTGATTTTAAAGGAATAGTTCACTCAAAAATAAAAAATTCTGTCATTAATTACTCACTCTCATGTCGTTCCAAACCAGTAAGATCTTTGCTCATCTTCCGAACACAAATTAAGATATTTTTGATGAAATCCGAGACAGCAACGGATGTACCACGTTCAAGGCCCAAAAGGTACTAAGGACGTTGTTAAAATAGTCATGTGACATCAGTAGCTTCTCGTTCAGACTAAAACCTGAATATTTATGACACTGCTTTGCCAGTAATTGAATGATTATCAAAGATTTTCAGCTTCAGCGTTAACAAAAGGCGTATTCACATTCCATACAATTTAGCAGGCCACCGCTGGTTGTTTCTTCAAAGAAAGAGAGGAGTTGTTTTTGTCGAGATATGGAATCATTAAAGGGAGCAGCCGCTGCCCCTGCTGTACTGCATCCTTCAAAGAAAATCTATTACCACTTAGTGTTGGCTTCTCCTCCGCTGGAACTCTCAGTCTGGGATTCAATTTACTCTGCAGACGAGGATTAAAAAATCATACATTTATTACCCAGCTTAATTTTTCCTCAGTATTGCCCACTGGTTTAAAATTGTTTTAAATCCGTTCATATCTGAACCTTACAAAACGAGCTTTTCTGGCTCGTAAATGGAAGGTAAAGCATTTTCCTGTTGGCTGTTTAACAAAATTGATATACTTGCATTGCATAGTTTGTAATGTATCCTACCTCGTCTCATGATGAAAACATACCAATAAGTACACTGAAGTTTCCAATAGGAATGTCCACTAAGTGCCGCAGATGAACATATATGGGAAGTTTTATGTAACGTTGGTTTTGTACGTGTCACCGCATTTCTGACTTGAAATGTCCGTTGATTGGCGCTATAACTCTAATGCTCTGATGTTTTAAAATAACGTACCATGTGCACTACCCTAAACCTACCCTATAGTATGAATAAAAAGCGAATGTGATCTAAAAATGCACTCGCAAACATGTTGTTTTAGTTTGTTTTTTTATCTTTCAGCTCTTCCATTGTGAGTCATGTTTTTCACGGGATTCATACTCGGAGTCCAATTCCTTGCCAGCTGAGCTACCGAGCAAGCTTTTTACATCTGGAAAGAAAAACATATGGAGCTGTAATTCTAACTGAAAACTGCTTTACCGCCTCTAGTGGACATTTCTGTTGGAAACTGTGGTGATATGTACTTATTGGTAAGTATTTTGCGTCTTGAGAAAACATTCAGGTACATTTTCATCCTGAGATCAGGTAGAATGCATTGTATATTATGTTACAAAAACAAAAACAAAAATTTCTGTAAGCTGTATTTCTAGGAATGCACTGTATATTGGTACCATAATGGATATTTTTACATTTACTGATATCAGATGATATCTAATGCATGCTTACTTTCCATTTAGAAGACTTCTGATGAAATTTAAAACACAATGGAATAGTTCACCCAAAACTTAAAATGACCCCCGGCAAGCTATCCTAAGTGTATATGACTTTCTTCTTTCAGACGAATACAATCTGAGTTATAATAAAAAATGTTCTGGCTCTTCCAAGCATTATAATAGCAGTGAATGGCTATTGAGATTTTGAAGTCCAATAAAGTACATCCCTCCATCATAAAAAGTTTACGAGAGAGTTCCGGTAGCTGACATAGAATGTAGGCATAGCACTAATTATCTGTTATTTGCATATTAAATACTACAACATGCATGTTTAAATGAGTCACTGTTGTTGATCTTAGTAATAACTTTGTAAATTCTGTTTATTATAGATTGTCACAAGTCACCGCTGTTTCCGCAGTTAGCATTGACAGAAGCCAGGCTTTAATTAATTTTAATTGGCTAGAAACATTAAAGGATTAGTTCACTTTCAGAACAAAAATGTACAGATAATGTACTCACCCCCCTTGTCATTCAAGATGTTCATGTCTTTCTTCAGTCGTAAAGAAATTGTTTTCTGAGGGAAAACATTTCAGGATTTCTCTCCATATAATGGATATGAATGGTGCCCCTAAGTTTGAACTTCCAAAATGCATCAAATTCAGCTTCAAAGGGCTATAAACCCAGCCGATGAAGAATGGTCTTATGTAGCGAAACGATTGGTTATTTTCAAAAAACAAATTGACAATTCATATACTTTTTAACCGCAAATGTTCGTCTTGTCTCGCCTCTGCGATGTGCATAAGTAGTCTCCGTGATCCGGGTCAATACAGTTAGGGTATGTCTCAAAATTCTTATCTTGTTTTCGTCTTCAACTTCAAAATTGGCCTACAACACTGTTTTACCTTTTTTTTTGTAAAGGGTGTTTGATCTTCTTTGTATGTTCACTTTGTAAACACTGGGTTGGTACTTCTGCAGCGATGTAGGATGATTTTGAGGTTGGGGAAGGAAATGAGATGGGAGTTTTTCAATACCCTAACTGTATTGACCCCGATCGAATGCTACGAATGCGCATCACAGAGACGAGACAAGACAAGCATTGTCAGTTTGTTTAGAAAATAACTAGCTAGATATGACACTTCTTCAATGGCTGGGATCATTTAAAGTAATTTGAAACTGGATTTAAACTGCATTTTGGAAGTTCAAGCTTTGGGGCCCCCTTCATATCCATTATATGGAGAGAAATCCTGAAATGTTTTCCTCAAAAAACATAATTTCTTTACAACTGAAGAAAGAAAGACATGAACATTTTTGATGACAAGGGGGTGAGTACATTATCTGTACATTTTTTTTCTGAAACTGAGCTTTGTTTTCTAGCAATCATGGCAGCAGTTATTCATCAGATGATGATCAAATCTTAATTGGTCAATGGAAAGTTTTCATACTATATTGTAAAAAGCCAACACAATCTGAAATTTGTAATGTTTTGGCGAAGCAGTGGCTAATTTGTACTTTTCACAATGTACAAATTCATACGAAATCATGACCACGTTTTCCGGTGAGATCAAGTTGAAAAATCAGCAATAATTGAATAGAACTTTTATGTAACTTTACAGTAAAATACTGAAAAATTTACAGAATTTTAAAGTAAAACATTAATCTTATACTTTACAGTAAAAACGCACTATGCATTGTGGTACACTTGTGAACATGCATTAAAGACTCACATGGAAGAGAAGAAATAGTTAAATAAAGTTGTAATTTTTATTTTGTTCGGGCACAAAGTATTCTTGTGGTTTCATAAAATTACGGCTGAACCACTGATGTCAAATGGATTATTTTATCAATGTCCTTTCTGGGCTTTAAACATATCAGTTGGGTTGCTGTCTATGCAGGGTCAAAAATATACATATTTCTGTTCTGAAGATGAACAAAAGTCTTATGGGTTTATGTCATGAGGGCGAATAATGACAGAATTTTCGATTGTGGGTAAACTATCCCTTTAATTAACATTTATTGTAGTATTTTAGTCTCACATGGCTCTTTTACTGCCTCTTTAGAGGGTTTGCGCTTAGATCACGATATGCGCGGCCATATTTGCGATACTCTGGTTTAAAAAAAAAACAACAACAACAACAACATGGATTGCACGGTAAATGTACTACTGAATAAGTTCTGCTATTTTATGCTGTCTAAAAAAACGTGAAAGCTGCTAAATCATATAGAGAAGGACTTAGTAAGAATGAAACGGCTCAGTATTTTGACAAACTAAAGTTAAATAAAAACTAAAGATATATGAGCAGTATTAAGATATTAGCCTAATATTTCACCTACCTGACCGCAAATAGAACAAACACAAATGTTGTCAAGATACTTGACATGGAAAGTGTTCCTCAGACAGTTTTTTCCACTCTTCTCCTTGATTTGTTATAAACTGTGTCTGTTTATAGTTCTCCAAATATGTTTCCCGGCCCGACCGATTAGTACAGCCCAAAACATGACAATAATTGACAATAATTAATCATTTCAGCAGCAATAATCCACAAAATATCAGAGTTACGTTCAGTTTAGTGGCATTGTTTACATTCAGTGCAAATTGATGGCATGTTGTGAAAACACAATGGTATTATACAGGTACAAAATAGACAAAATATTAGCATTATATCAGTTAATGACCTATAAGTTTAAGTTCAGTTACATAAAACCTAAAATGTTGCTATCATATTTTTCACAGTAAAGTTCTGGCAACCACAGCTGCCATTTAAACGGTTTTATTTTTTACAGTGTATATTCTGGGGGATTTGCATAATTCCTTGCAGTAAATTTGGTACAAAAACAATACAGTGCAATGCAGTGCTATTCTTAACAGATTCCCCCACAATGTAATTTGCATGGTCTGTAAGAACAGCATTCTGGGGCATAAAAGAGATTCCCAAAGAGCCCAGATCTCACACAGATACTGGGATTGACATCAGATGATTCCCTTATCATAGAAACAAGACTTTTACTTTTACTGAAAAGAACAAGAATCAAAGCGCTGGTCTATTATTTAAGAGCATGCATGGTGGAAAATGTTACAACAACGCTGCTTTTACCAGCAATAGACAAGGATACGCACTTCACGATGCTTCACACAGTTGGGCGGCTCGCCGAAAGCAGACTTTTGGTTCGGGAGTGTGCTCGTATCAGCAGGCCGCGGTCTTTCTTCTTTCTTTCCTCGCCGTATGGAGACCAGCAGGAGTTGGGGAATCTAAGCGAGCGTCATGATCAGAGGACTATCTTCCTCTTATAAACAGGCAGGGTAACGCGTCGCAGGGTAACAAGATGGGACTTTCATTCCCTCGCGTCTCGGAAAGTCAGGTTCGCCGGCGCTCCGACACGCATCAAGAGCTAAAATCGAGTTAACGTGTTTTCACAGTTCTCCGCCGTTATCGAGGGATAATTAGAGCCTATAAACTTGGTTCGTCTGAGTGTCTCTTCAGAGATGAATGTGGACTCACACTGTTAAGTTGCTGTTGCGGGCGCTCAAATTGCCTGTTTGCTGGAATTACCTCAGTGAAGTGTCGCTCATGGTGGCATTCATCTGTATGTAGAACAGCACATCTGTGTTTGATTACAGGTTTCAATCCCCGTTTTGCCGTTTCATCTCGAGTATAAAAAACGCAAGGGAATCGGAGCACCCCGAGAAGGAGGAAGCGATGGATGAAGTGAGGAAAAAAGCAAGGGAAAAGAGCCTAGTTTCGATGTTGTCACACTGTCACATTTCATTTTGGCGTTGACTCTTGTCTCCGGTTGAGTTTGGGGTAATTGAAAGAGACAGACGCTAAAAATGGCAACGGAAAAGTGAGGCCTGTCAACTCGTGAGGCTTCAGTAAAAGGGGGAAAATCACAGGATGTGTCTTATTAAATGTTTCAGTAGGTCTTGAATGGGCAAATCCTGCAGGGTTGAGGCAATAAACTGCTTTGTGATCCCTGCCTATCACCACACCTTTGGAGTGTCTGATGTACTTCCTACCTTCGCCTGCAGACGCTTGAAACTCTTGAAATGTGACGTCAAGTCTATCTGACTGGAAAAGAAAGAGACAGTGTCTTCGAGGCAGGTGTGTATATGCTTCACAGTCAGTTCTGACTGGTCAACTGTGACAGTGACGTTGAAAAGACTGATTTGTAGGGCTGTTTGATAAGTACACCGTACATCTGTTTGGTTTTTGTTTGTTGTGACATGAAAAAAGCTTTGCAGTCATGCTGCTGGCAGTTTAGAGGGGTCATACAAAATGCATGTTATTGTTTTAGTACTGACCTGAATAAGATAGTTGTTTATGAGTCCCTTGTTTGTCCTGAACAGTTAAACTGCCTGCTGTTCTTCAGAAAAATCCTTCAGTTCCCATAAATTATTTGGTTTTCCAGCATTTTTGTGTATTTAAACCCTTTCCAACATGACTTTATGATTTTGAGATCCATCCTTTCACACTGAGGACAACTGAGGGACTCATATGCAACTATTACAGAAGGTTCAAATGCTCACTGATGCTCCAGCAGGAAAAATGATGAATTAAGAGTGGGGGGTGAAAACTTTTTGAATTTGAAGTTCAGAGTAAATGTAACTTATTTTGTCTTCTGGAAAACATGTAAATATCTTCTGTAGCCTCTGAAGGGCAGTACTAAATAAAAAAAAAAAGCATGATATTTAGGCAAAGTAAGACAAATTTTGACATCTCCATTCTGTTTCAAAAGTTTTCACCCCCCCCCCCCCCCACTCTTAATGCTTTTTTTTTTTCCTTCTGGAGCATCAGTGAGCATTTGAACCTTCTGTAATAGTTGCATATGACTTCCTCAGTTGTCCTCAGTGTGAAAAGATGGATCGCAAAATCATACAGTCATTGTTGGAAGGAGTTCAAATACATAAAAATGCTAATGCTGAAGAACGGCAGGCAGTTTAACTGTTCAGGACAAACAGAGGACTCATGAACAACTATCACTAAACAAAAAACACAGCTGTGGACTTTTGAATGGGTCATTTTTTTATAAATTCAACTACTGTTTTCTCTTGTGGACTATATGTAAACATTTTTTATGTGGAATATCTTATTCAGGTCAGTACTAAATAAACAATAACATGCATTTAGTATGATCCCTGTTATTTTGCTAAAATAATTAACATTTTGGAGATTCTGAATGGGGGGGTGTATACTTTTGACCTCAACTGTAATGTTAACCAATAGCCAAACAGTTATTTAAGCATTGTTTTAGCAAGCTTGTGTTTGTTCTGGCTTCATTCTATTTTGTTGAATAAGTTGCACTCCTAATTAGGTCACACTATGGAAGTAAAATTGATTAATGTTATGTTTGTTTACAACTCTATACTATTCTATGAAATCAACCGTAATTATACAGTAAATAATATTTAAAAATTACATAAAGCTCTTACATTAAATGAAGTAGTTCCTGGTAGGTCGTTTGCTTCCAAGCTCTTCAATTCTCTCTCTCTCTCTCCCTCTTGCTTAGTTCCTGGTTCCTATTGTATTCCATGACAGGGCTTGATGGTGTAATGAATATGTATGCACTGATGTGCTTAAACTCCATGGCGGATGATTACCTCTCAGCTCTGTCAGCCTGCGCTGTGAGAGGCTCTTTTCCCGAGCAGAAGCATCGCTCGCAGTAACATTTGGTCATGCGTGTCAGTGACAGCGCAACCATGAATGTTTGTCAGCTGTATTGTACGTTATTGAACGCGAGCCCAAAACCGGTCTCGCGCTGCGGCCTCCAGATTGGCTCGCAGCTCGACGGTTTAATCACAGAGACAGACCCCCCACTTCAGATCTGAATTCCTATGAGGCTTGTAAAAACAGCAGGAAACATTTGTATGAACACGGTTTATCGCGTAACAGCACAAAATTAAAAGTATTTGCTGTACCTGAATGTGACGCGCTTGGTTTGTTTTCGTATAATTTATGATTCGCTCAAAAAAAAAAAAAGCTGGGAATTGCAAGGGCCCTGTCCGGATGGAAATACAGCCGAAGCACAAACTGATTAGTCTAAGTAAACTTCTGTTTTACAAATTTAAATTGATTACACGTCGAGGGAAAAAAAAAAGTGTTGCGTTAGCACATTTGAATCAACTAAATTCAGTAAATTGCAAAAATGCAATTTATTTTGAGTGTTTAGGTGTTTGTATCGATCGATAAAACTGATATGCACGCAATCTGGGCTTTGCATCTTGGACGATTGCTATCGACACAACACTCCTTGATATTGTAAAATTCACTCGCTATTTGTCAACTGCAGTTTGCTGATGGCAACATCACATCTGATTATATAAACTGTAAATTCTCTTTACTGAGCACTTGCTGCTCTCACATAGGGAGCAATTATGCAGGAATCATTGCTGGATCCTGCTTGTCCTGGATTTGTTTCAAAAATAAATTATTCCCCTGATGTGCATTACTTGATTAATACCAGATAGCTGTGCAGCCCTATGCAGAGATCTTACTTTAAAGAAGTTTAGTGGACTGTAAGTCTTTTTTTATGACAATACAGCAGTCTCTTGATTTAAAAAAAAGAAGAAAAAGAATCCCAAGATGTACAGTACAGTCCAACAGCACTTTAACTATTCGTAAAAAAAAAAAAGTGCATTAGTGAGGATATTAAGAGACAGAAGAGTGAGTCAATGAGTCATTCAAAAGATTTGTTCAAAAACAGATTAATTCAGGAACTAAACAACTGACTGTGAATCACATACTTTTAAGTACTTCAAGTACTTCACGACTTAAGAGAAGAATTAATGTAATATGCACTAAATTTGTATTGTTATTGTTAGAGTCAGATTGTGATTGTAAACTAGTTTTACATACTCCTTTTTTATTTTCTGTTTTCAACCTGATCTCATGACGAAAACATACCTGTGGGAACTTTTTCGCAAGACGTGAAATACGTACCGTCATGTATGTTTCGTGACATATTCGGTATAAAATGTCCAATGAGTAGCGCTAAGAGTATTCAGTTTTTCCCCTGAAACAGATGAACGTACATATGGTAAGTTTTATGTGCATTGGTTTTGTACGTGTCATTGCAGTTCTGACTTGAAATCTTCATTGAGTGGCGCTATAACCCTAATACTCAGTGATGTTTTAAACATACCATCTGCACTACACTTAAACCAACCCGATAGTATGAACAAAAGCGAATGTGACAAAAAATGCAATCATAAGCATGCTGTTTTAATTGGTATTTCTATCATTAATTTTTCAGCTCGCTATATAACGAGGCATGTTTTTCACGTGATTTGTACCAAAAAGATTCCACATCCTAAGTCTAGTTTCATGCTGGCTGAGCTACCGAGGAAGCTTGTAACTTCCGAAAAGCGAAACATTATGGAGCTATAATCCTAACTGTGTACGAAAACAGTTTCAAGTGCTCGTTGTTTTACCGCCTCTAGTTAATTTCTGGTTCTTAATTTCTGTTGAAAACTGCAGTGATATGTACTTATTGGTACATATTTTGTGTCATGCAAAAAATTCCCACAGTTATGTTTTTGTCATGAGGTCATGTACTCTTTATCACTTACTACATATTGGAAAAATGCCCTTGACTATAGATTTTTCTGGTCGACTAGTAGTCGTTTATTTGAAGCATTAGTCGACTGTTAGTCGCACACTTATTAATAAACCATATCATAATAATGAGCCTACATAGCCTAATAAGTGCTCAAGTGCACATAAAGCGTGTCACATAAAGAGGAAGAAGACTGCATGAACGTTTTAATAACTTGATAAACTAGCACTTTCTTTGTTTTCGCCTTAAGAGATGTCTGCGACACTGACTTGTCATCTCCGAGCCTGTATGTTTCATATAGATTACATAATCCATAATAAGAATATTTGTTTTCCATTTGAACTGGTTCATTTGAAAGTAGACATTTCACTCCCTATAAATATATTTTTCATGTCAGTAAGGTAAGTATACATGGTGTTTTGAAGTTTTGCGCTCAAGTTCCCAGAAACTGAGATGGCAGAAAGCGCATCCTGTTTGCTTTCATTATTTTACAAAAGTGCAACATTTTGTTGTTATTGTGAATGCACATTAACAAACTTGGAGTTTTTACAGATTAGAAAGATGTATTACTTTTTTTTTCTTTTTTCTGTATTAGCAAAAATGACGGAGTATTTTAAGTGCAAGTGACCGCACTGGTGCTTCCATCTGTCATAGAGTAAGCATGATCCATTCAGCTTCTACACTCTGCACAGACACTGGAATAGCACACATTTTTCTAGGTTAACATTGGATTTGGCTGCCATGTAAAGTTGCTACTACTGCTAACAATCTGGCCATTATGGATTGCATGACTTTACAACTTTCTGTTGATTTTTTTTTTTTTTTTTTCTGCAACTGAGCGACTAATACAATTAATCTCCTTGACAGTTAGTTGACTATTAGGGGGCAGCCCTACTTTTCAGTTCACATGAAAATATCTGAGTTACTTTTTCAAATAAGTAATGCAAATTACTCCCCCCCCCCCCCCCCCCCCCCACCCCCAACTTTCCATAAAGGTAATGCAATTAGTTATGTTTTTAGAGAATAACGCAATATTGTAATGCATTACTTTTAAAAGTATATAGTAATTAATAGTAAGTAAAAAATAGTGTAAATAATGAATGAATTTTCATTTTTAGTTGAACCATTCATTCACACAGTAAATTCTCTACCAAGCATTTTCTGTAGCTGCTCATAAGACTTTTGACCATCCTTCCCCATAAATCTGTACAACTGTGTGTAATTAGTTTAGTCCGATCGTGTTCACATTCTTTGTAATCACATGCAGACATTTTACAGACATATTTTTGCATCTCTCTCTCTACATTTACGCAAATTACATCCAATTAAATTTCTGTATAAAGTGGTCAACACCAATTCACACCACCTTTTTATACTTTTGTTGGCATTTTGTTGACAATTCCATTAGTATGCATCACCTTAACACACTGTTACATGGTAGTGCACTTGTTTACTAGTATACTTGACTTGTGAATCCTCAATCTACAAATAGCCGCAGTGAAGTTCCCTGGCAGACACTCAAAATCAGTCCAGTTGTTTGCTATTACGCTTTAACATACTACTGTACATTCATGTGGAACAGCAAGTAAAGCAAGTAGCACTTAATACAACAACCCTGAGGTTATAGTTTAACAAAGTGCACATCCACTCAAGCCACGCTGTACTTAAGAACCACCATTCACAGTTTAAAGCTGCAGGGAATTTGCCATGTTTCAGCATTAACCATAAAACATCAGATTTGGAGAGGATACTGGTTTGTAGTAGATAGTTGTCCATACCATCTTAGTTAATAAATGCAGTTTTTCCTATAGAAACAGTGTCGGCTTGTCAAACCTCACTCGGGGGAATGCTGTTTCTTTATAAGTGTTTTATTTTCAGCTGTAGACAAACCAAACATCCACGAGTCCCATGTGGCCAAATGTTCTCCATAATCGCAAAATGGCCTCGCTATCTCATTTGAAAACGCTGAGTGACAAGCGTGTGCGGGTCCGTAAACACACACACTTTATCATATCTAAAAAAAACGCCTCCGTAACACATTTGTTTATGCCGCTGACACCATTCGATTACATCTGCGCAGACATGGAAATTGCCCTGCTTTTTACGTCCCTCCCCGCATCTATTTAAATTTGACTTGTCACGCTCCAAATGCTGCCGCTGTCAAGCTGTAACGACAGGCTGGCAATGGCTTGACGTGCAACTAAATATATAATAAAAGATGTTGAATGCGGTCAGCAAAAGCGCTTTCCGCGCTGCCCCCGAAAAGTTATTACTCGCGCACAGCCGGGCTTTAGCTCTTGGATTAGATTCGAAGTGTGCATAGTTTTACCTGTTTTTACCCAAGCGCGGGTTCAGATCTAGATGGGGTGGACTGTGACAGAAGAAGAACACAACAGATGTTTATGGGTATGTTGTCCGCATGTCGGCTCTGCTATTATCGGAAATGCACTCCTCTGACAGACAGACAGGCAGACGGTGATGCTCAGCGTAAAACTAGTTGAAGCTGGACAGCTGTTCCTTTTTCTGTTCCTCTCTCACTTTCTCCGCCTCTGGCCTACCCGCAACTTAAACCTAATTGCCATGCAGGCCTTTTAAGTTCCCAGGCTGCAATTATGCCCACAACTGCAGTATTGACAGCCTTTCTATACAACTGTGTTAAAATTGGTCTCATTAAAGAAATGTAACATTAAACGAAAAATGACAGTTTTGTCATCATTTACGCCTACTCGGTACTATTTTTTGCTCTGTGTAAGACCAAAAGAGAATTTTAAAAGTAATAGTTCATCCAAACATGAAAATTATTTGATGTAAATGCACCCATGCTCAGGCCATCCAAGAGGTAGATGAGTTTGGTTCCTCACTGTAACAGATTTTAAGAAATTTTGCATTACAGTTAGTAAGTCAAAAGTTTACATACACCTTGCAGAATCTACAAAATGTTGATTATTTTAGCAAAATAATAGGGATCATACAAAACGCATGTTATTTTTTATTCAGTACTATTCTGAAAAAGATATTTCACATAAAAAGAGGTTTACATATAGTACACAAGAGAAAATAATAGTTGAATTTATAAAAATGACCCTGTTCAAAAGTTTACATACACTTGATTCTTAAAATGTGTTTTTATTTTATTATTATTATTCTTTTTTAGTGATAGTTGTTCATGAGTTTCTTGTTTGTCCTAAACAGGTAAACTGCATGCTCTTCTTCAGAAAATTCCTTCAGGTCCCACAAATTCTTTGGTTTTTCAGCATTTTCAGTTCATTCACATCAGGAGTTTCTGAAAAACAGTTTCCAGGTTTTTACTTATTTCTTTGGCGATGAAAGTACATTTACAACTCTTGCAGGCAGGGGACAGTCCCCACTTTGGCTGTTCTGATGCCTTTATAATTCATAAACCGTCTCTGTGGTTGTCAAACTCCAACTGTCGTGGGAAGCTCTCATTGAATCATCAATGTGAGTAACGTAACCCTCTTTTTCTTCCTGATCATGAAAGCATAAAGGGCTCCAGTTCACAGAGTGAAATAATTTCTTACTGACGATGAGACAAATAATAAATAAGGCGTAATGGTGATGTAATAGATGATTCTCTACAAGGGGGCGATTCTTTTAATGTCTTGTACTCAGTGGGTGGTGTGCATCTGTACAGCACCAGTACTCCAAAAAACACTGAAAGCGTCCCTCTTGAGTTATTATGCATGAAAAAAGTTGCATTTCTAGACCCTCTTTGGATAAATATGCATGAGAAAGTTGCATTGGTAGAACCTTTTGAGGTATAATGCATGACAAAGTTGAAGTATTGAGTTTTTTTTTTTTTTTTTTTCCCTCATAGCCAAACATGGAATGAATGTTTTGTATTCAACAGAATAGTTTTGTTATTCAGTCACATCATGGAATGACACAATGACACTTCAGAGACTGGTTTTGTTCACAGCAGTCATACGAACCAGAACTAGCAAAATATTCAGCTAAAAGTGTGTTGTTTTGTGTGCAGTTAGCAAAACTAAAAGCATCAGGGAATCACTAACTGAAAAAAAGCCACACTAGTAGGCTAACTTATCTACATTTTACAGTAGCATAACAGTAGGTCAGCCAAGTTTACAAGTATAGTATAGCTTTTCCAGTAACAACTACTTTAAATGAGTTCCCTTACCTTCCAAAAATGAACCATGATTTATTATTGCCCTGATAGCACACATACATCATGTCTATTTGATGTCTGCAAGACGTAGTTTGCTAATCTGCAATGTGTCTATTGGACGTTTCCTATCAGATGTCAAATAGACGTCTATTAGATGTCTTAAAGATGTTTATGATTTAGAATGTATGTAAAACTGACATCTTACAGATGTCTGTCATATGTTTGTACACAGCAGATGCTTTCCATATCAAGTGATCTTTAACAGACATCTTGCAGAAGTACGTGTGCTATCTGGAAGTAAAAGTGTACTCTAATAACACTTGTACATCACGGAGATGTCTATTTGATGTTTGCATTTACATCTGCAAGACGTATTTTTTAGTGTTTGCTTATCTGCAATGCGTCTATAGGACGTTTCCTATTAAATAGACGTCTTTTAGATGTCTTTAAGGTGTTAATGATTTAGAAAGTGTGTAAAACTGACATTTTACAGACGTCTGTCAGATGTTTGTACACAGCATCTGTCTATTTGACATTTGCATTTACATCTGCAAGACATATTTTTTAGAGTGTTTGCTCATCTGCAATTTGTCTATAGGACGTTTCCTATTAGATGTCAAATAGACATCTGTTAAATGTCTTTAAGATGTTTATGATTAAGAAAATATGTAAAAATGACATCTTACAGACGTCTGTCAGATGTTTGTACACAGCAGATGATTTCTAGATCAAGTGATCTTTAACAGACATCTTGCAGACATATTTGTGCTATCTGGGAGTAAAAGTGTACCCTGATAACACTTGTACATCACAGAGGTGTCTATTTGATGTTTGCATTTACATCTGCAAGACATATTTTTTAGTGTTTGCTCATCTGCAATATGTCTATAGGACGTTTCCTATCAAATAGACGTCTTTTAGATGTCTTTAAGGTGTTAATGATTTAGAAAGTGTGTAAAACTGACAACTTACAGATGTCTGTCAGATGTTTGTACACAGCAGATGCTTTCCAGATCAAGTGATCTTTAACATCTTACAGATGTACATGTTTTATCTGGTTAGTAACCATAGTTGATAGCACACGTACATCTCTGAGACATCTATTTGACATCTGCATTTACATCTGCAAGATGTAGTTTGCTCATCTGCAATACGTCTATTGGATGTTTCAAATCAGATGTCAAACAGACATCTATTAGATGTCTTAAAGGTGTTTATGATTTAGAAAGTATGTAAAACTGACATCTTACAGATGTCTGTCAGATGTTTGTACACAACAGATGCTTTCCAGATCAAGTGATCTTTAACAGACATCTTGCAGAAGTACGTATGCTATCTGGGAGTAAAAGTATACCTTAATAATGCTTGTACATCATGGAGACATCTATTTGACATTTGCATTTACATCTTGAAGATGTATTTTTTTGTGTTTGCTCATCTGCAATATGTCTATAGGACGTTTCCTATCAGATGTCAAATAGACATCTGTTTGATGTCTTTAAGATGTTTATGATTTAGAAAGTATGTAAAACTGACATCTTACAGACGTCTGTCAGATGTTTGTACACAACAGATGCTTTCCAGATCAAGGGATATTTATCATCTTGCAGATGTACGTGTGCTATCTGGGTAGTAACCGTAGTTTTTTTTTGGCATATTCACAGATAGCACACGTACGGCTGTAAGATGTCAGTTTTACATACATTCTAAATCATAAACATCTTGAAGACATCTAATAGACGTCTATTTGATATCTGATAGGAAACATATTATAGACGTATTGCAGATGAGCAAACGCTGTAAAAATGCATCTTCTAGATGTAAATAAATGTCACTGTGATGTACGTGTGCTATCAGGATTGATTTAACATTTGTATTTGTAACAAATGCATTTTTAATACAAATACCATGGTTAAACTATGGTTAGTTTAACAAAGACATTAAATGGTTGCACTCTGTAAGCTATTAACAATTATTTTACTACAAATAAAACAAACAAACAAAAAAAAGGTTACTACCCTGATAGCACACGTACATCTCAGAGACATCTATTTGACACCTGCATTTACATCTGCAGGACGTAGTATGCTCATCTGTAATACGTCTATTAGACGCTTCCTATCAGATGTCAAATAGATGTCTATTAGATGTCTTAAAGATGTTTATGATTTAAAATGTATGTAAAACTGACATCTTACAGATGTCTGCCTGTCTGTACACAGCAGATGCTTTCCAGATCAAGAGACCTTTAATAGACATCTTGCAGACGTATATGTGCTATCTAGGTAGAGTTAAACTAGAGCTAAACAAATTAACCATGGTTTTGCTACACTAACTATAGTTTAACCATTGGTTCATTCTATAATTGTGGGTACATCTCATGTCCGTGAAGTATATTTTTAATATATTTTCATCAGTATAAAGCCCTGATGCTTAACTTTCTAGTACACAATTATATTTTTCCCAATCACACTACTCTATGTTAAAAGGCCATATCTTTTGTTAAAAAAAAAATGATGTTCATATCACATAAAACCCTGGTATTCAGCTGTCTGATTTTATAAAGCTGCTCATTCTACTCTGTTTAAGCATGAAAATTACCTCAAATATAAATTATTTTCATAGTTTTGTCTTTAGTTAGATTAGGTTATCAAGACATTTGGGTGTGCGCTTCAAAACTAATGTTTATTTTGATATAACTTGTTTTATTTGTGTCCGAAAAACCATTAAGTTACCCACCAGAAAAACCCTTTTATACAATATAGATAGTTTCAAAGCAGCTATGTAAGGTCATGTTTGGGTTTTTGGGATAATAAAAAAACATAATTGTACTGGTAATGAGAAAGCATGATGTTTTTACCTGGACTTCAGTTACCTCAGTTAAAGTAGAATTATTAAGATCTATGGCCAAGACAGGTGCATTGTGGGAAGGAGCTGAATAATAATATCAAAAAGGACACAAAGCAACTTTTTATTTTGCACATCAAATGCTAACCCCGTGAGGATGGTGTAATCTCATTCTGAATAGGGAAATGGAGCGCATGCTGGAGGGGAACTGCGAAGGAGGCTAACTAGCACTCAGCGTGGGCCATACTACGACAAGAGAGAGAAGGATGAGAAGAAAGAGTCAGAGATGAGGGTTATATAGGCTCAGCTGGAGAGAGAAGAACAATGTGATGGGTTAGGTCGTCTCCCATGGATACGCTGAGACTCAAAGCTGCGTGAAGGTGGCAGGAAGCCAGTGTGTTTTCATCCTCAGCTTTCATTAACCGTGGTATTACCTGCTATGGATCATGCTTCCCGAGGCTACCTGGTGCTAGCATATGTGCAGGTGCTTTAGTAGCCATAAGGCAGTGCGTTGGGAAATGGCAGCTCAGATCTTCTGTCACTTCCTGTGTCTCTCAGCGTGTGCGTGTCATGTTTTTGAAGAGTGTTGAGTGTTTGTTTTTACAGGCATTTTTGTTTTGTCTGTATGTACAAGATGGCCATGGTTATACTCACCAAGGCTGAATTTGATCAAAAATGCATTAAAAACTAATATTCTGAAATATTGTAATTGTTTAAGAACTGTTTGTTATTTTAATATAATTAAAATGCTATTTCTTTCTGTGCTATTTTTTCTAAAGCTTAATTTTCAGCATTATTACACTAGTCTTCAGTGGCACACGACTCTCCAGGAATCATTCTAATATGCTTAACTGATGCTCATAAAGCATGTATTATTATTAAAACAGTTAAAAACTCTTATACTTTTTTTTTTCTTTTATAGAAATAATAGAAAGATAGAAAGTGCAAGAGTAAAAATAAAACATCTGAAATTTTGTAACACTTTAAGAAACACTTTTTTGTAACAGTCAGAATTGCATGATATAAACTTGCAGTTGCAAGTTATAAAATCAATGTGATATAAACTTGCAATTGTGAAAAATAGTCTAAATCTCTGACTTTCATAATCCGTAAGTGCAAGATATAAATTAGAATTGCGAGAAAAAAGTCAGAATTGACTTCTGACACAGAATTCTGACTATTTTCTCAGAATTGTGTTTATATCTTGCAATTGTAATTTTTTTTTTTCTCAGAATTGTGAATTTATATCTCGGAATTCTGCATTTATATCACAGTTACAAGTTATTTAGTCAGAATTGTGAGATAGAAACTTGCAAATGCAAATGCAAAAAAAAAAAAAAAGGTCAGAATTGCGAGATACAAACACGCATTTCAAGATATAAACTCACATTTGCATGAAAAATTAAAAATGAAAAATATCCATATCCATATCTCGCAATTCTGACTTTATAACTCGCAATTGCACGGAACAAGTCAGAATTGCGAGGGGGAAAAGCCAGAATTGCAACATATAAACTGCGAGATATAAGCACAGAATTCTGACTTTTTCTGACATATTCTATGAGTTAATATGTCAACTCTGAGAATAAAAGGCAACAACTAAAACTGAAACTAAATTTAAAACCAACTGTTTTGTTTTATATCAGTCTTGTTGTTTTGTAGCAACTAGTTTAATCTCAAATCCACGTATTGGCGTGTCAAACAAAATGTTCTGTTGCAGTTTCTTTAATACTCTGATATCTTTTCGGGGTCATACGGTTTCATTTTTAGAGACGAGTAGGCTTTTACAGATTAGCGCTGAAATAATTTGTAATTAATCCTCCTGTGATAAAAACACAAAACACCGACGACTACAACATGTGATCCTGTTTTGCCTTTTCGAGGAAATCTCATTCTAATCGGCTCACATCTAAATGGAGCGAATTGTAAATCCGTGAATGTCATTACCCCGTACCTGCCCTCTTCTATCTCTTCCTTTCTGCACTTGTGCTCCAATAAATATACAAATGCATGCACCGTGTTGCAGTAGCACCATAAAAGCACAGCGCAATTGCTCCCATCGGCAGTGCTATTAGGACCGACATCAGTATTCAATACATGCTGCGTGGCGGTCTATACATGTACTCAGCGGGCCTGTAAGATGGTCTCACGTAAGGATACGGGATGAATTAATGGATTTTGTGCATGTGAATGAATCAATGGGCTAATGCAATTAGTGTCCGGCTCTTTGAACCAGATGCAGCCGCATCCTTTTCCTCAACCACTTACAAGTAGAATTAATTATAATTTAATTACTTGCAGCATTAATTATAGTCACCAAATCTTATTTACCTCAAATTATTTACGATTAAAGCCATCGATGGTACATCCAGCAGCTTAAAAGTGCACCGCCACCAGATTTGTCGCCAACTTTTACCGCAACCTGTGGGTGAACATATGTTACCTGTCTTTTAGCAGGCTCCTGTCCGCAGGCTACCGCTCGGTGTTTTACAGTGTCTTCTGGTTTTCCTTCAGGCCCGCTAAAGTTGTTTCCCCAGCCTGGGCTGATGGCATCTGTGCTTTGACAGTAAGGCATCCCTTCGAGGCTGCTGATAAGTTTATCTGAGGGCAGAGGGACTCCATATCTCTGTCGCCTTTGGCTAGCCCTGGGGCCTGAACCCACTTCAGTCAACCTCCCTTTGGCAGAAGAGAGGTGGCCCCCGGTGGCACGAACCTCAGGGTCCCACTGTACTGACTGCATGATGAGGAAATGAAGACCAGGGCGGTTTGCTCACATTCTTGTTTCTATATAGGACATGACTAGACTGAAGCTTAGTATTTCTTGCCTTAATTTTGACCACACTTCTGCTGGTTTCTAATTTCAAATTAATTTGTCTTATTCACTTATTCAAATTTTTTGGTTCAATTCTGACCTGTAATTATTTTGGGAAGATGTGTAATAGAGTGCGCAAGCTGTATGGATGATTTGATGATATATTTAAGGTGTTTTTTTTTTTTTCCACTTTTCCTGTGTAACATTTCTGTACATATGATTAATTGCCTTGCCACCATTGTCGTTTGTCCTTTAATCTCGGTTATTCTCGTCCCGGTGAAAACCATCAGGAATTCTTTCATATCCAAATGAGTCGTCTTAGTAGATGCTTCTTTCGCTGCTGAGGAGTTCAAAGTGGGACAGTGGAGAGTCGAGCGGGCGGACAGTCAAAGGTGTGAGCTCTTCTCACGGGCATTCTCTGAAGCACAGAGCTGAGGGTCAGGGCAAGCCAATCAAACACAATCGTCTGGGGGGCCTGTTAATGACTCCCCATCTGTTGGTGCAGCCCGGTATGCGATGTGCGAGCGAGAGAGACTGCGAAAAGAGAGAGGGGGCTTGTGGGACATGATTTGATAGAAATGATTTCAAATGTAGGGCAGAAATGTGCACATTTACAGTGAGGAAAGCAAGCGGTTAAATCTGTTTGATAGCAAAATGTGCTTTTGCCTTAATGTACATAGCTTAGATTAAGAGTGTGCCAACCAAAGGTGTTATAAAAAGTATTATTCACTCTTTTTTTTTTTTTTTTTTCAAAAGGTATACTTTTGTAAATTTTGGGTACTAATATGGACCCTTTAGGTACAAAGGTGTACCTTTTGAAAAGCTACATTTTTTCAAGTTAAAGATTTTTTGGGATCAATTTGGTTGGAAATTTCAAGCTCCCATCATTTATATTTGTGTTTTCATGTCTTGTCTCATTTGAAAAGTAAAACATTTGCTGGGAAATTGAATTCTTCTGTCATTTTCATGTTTTGATTGTAAAGAAATTTGGTGGGAAATTTCAGGCTCCCCTAATTTATCTTTGAGTTGTAATGTCTTGTTCGTAAAGAGAGAAATTTGGTGGAAAATATTGACATCAAATACTGATATACAGTCTGTCTGACGCTGGGGTCCAACACGAATCTAATGTTATATTGATGTCCGGTGCCTGCTGGGGTCATTCTCCTATGTGTTTTCATGTCTCGTGTGAAGAAGAAATTTGGTGGGAAATTTCAGGCCTCTGTCATTTGTCTTTGAACTTTCACATCTTGTTTTTAAAGAAAGAAAATAAATTTTGGTGGTGAATTTCAGGCTCCACTCATTCATCTTTGTGTTTTCACGACTTATTTGAAAATAGAGAAATTTGGTGGGAAGTTTCAGGCTCCCATCATTCATCTCTGCATTTTCACGTCTTGTTTGTAAAGAAAGAAATTACATTTGGTGGGATATTTTAGGCTTCTGTCATTCGTCTTTTCTTTTTTACTTCTTGCTTGTAAGGAAAGAAAAGAAATTTAGAGGGAAATTTTAAGCTCCCTTCATTCATCTTTGTGTTTTCATCTCTCATTTGAAAAGAGAGAAATTTGGTGGGAAATCTTAGACTTCTGTCATTTGTATTTGCATTCTAACGTCATGTTTGTAAAGAAAGAAATTACATTTGGTAGAAAATTTCAGGCTCCCCTCATTAATCTACATGTTTTAACATTTTTTTAGTAAAGAAAGAAATTTGGTGGGAAATTTCAGGCTCCCATCATTCATCATTGTGTTTTCCTGTCTCATTTGAAAAGAAAGAAATTTGGTAGGAAATTTTAGACTTCTGTCATTCGTCTTTGAATTTCCACGTCTTGTTTGTAAAGAAAGAAATTAAATTTGGCAGGAACTTTCAAGCTCCCAGCATTTGTCTTTGCATCTTGTCATCTGAAAAAGATAAGACATTTGATGGAAATTTTCAGGCTCCCATCATTTGCATTTTCAAGTTTCTATGTTTGTAAACAAAGAAAAGATGTTTCTGCTACTATTTTCTATCAGAAAGTCATATTGTAGCCCTGAAAACTATATTTAGCTCTAGAGTGCATGTAGCTTATAAAAAATTATGGACATTACTTACGTCTGACATTTAACGATTTTTGGTACTTTGTGTTTTTGTTAAAAATGTTCTAGGCTTGCTCATCAAGTATTAATACTTAACAAAATCCAGCTTGAATTTCTCTGCCTTAGTCCAACAAAGACTTTGTCCGTGATCTTGATCATGACCCACAAGTCATTAGTGAGCCATTGTGTCCAAGACAGTAAGGCACAGCAGTCTGAAGTTGAACTGCTGTCATGGCTAGTCTCCAGATGTTGTAATGGAGCTATGAGGGATAGTATGTGCTGCCAACAGTGAGCTGGACTTGATGTAATGTAAAAACCCCAGGCAAATGCCTAGTGACCCAAGTTCACTTACCAGTGCTCTTTGTCTCTGTGTGTCTCTCAGTCCCATTTCTTTTCTCTATGTCTAAAAGACAGCTGTTATGTTGTCCAACGTACTTCAGCCTACAGGAAATTGAGAGTAGACAAGCTAGTCAGCACTGTGAACAAATAAAAAGATTCAGTTGTACAGTTCAGTCTTTCATAAATAACTTTTTTTTTTTTCAGTTGTTGGAAACCAAACAGAATCAATTTATTTGGCAGATGTTTTTATTCAAAGCAACAACTTACTACAAGTGCACATTTAATATGCACTTTTAAGCCCACTTCTTTTTGCACAAGGGATTTTATGGATATCTGGGTGTTTAACCCACGACTCTGACACTTCTAGTGTAACTCCTCAAGTTCTACTTGCACCAAGCAGGATTTGAATCTGCGTTTCTGGCATGAAAGGCTTCTTGAAATTAAGGGAGTAAGCTTTACCTGCACAGCTGTTACTAGCTGGCTTCCGTTACACTCACCCCCTAAAATCTCACTCCCATCCGGGTCACGGCACCAATTTAACCCCTTCGGCCAGGGGTCACGGTGTTTTCACGGTGTTTTCAGAATGGGAGGCCTCTTGAAATCAAGAGAGTGAGGTTTACCTGCACAACCCTTACTGGCTGACCTTCTTTACACTCACCCTCTCAAACCTCACTCCTATCCAGGTCAGGGCACCAATTGAATCCCTTAGGTTCTACTCGCCTAACACTCCGAGCAAGATTCAAACCAGAATTTGCAGCATGGGATGCCTCTTGAAATAAAAGGAGAGAGGTTTACCTGCACAGCTCTTACTAGCTGGCCTCCATTACACACACCCCCCCAAACTCGCATCCGGGTCACGGCACCAATTTAACCCCTTCGGCTATACTCGCCTCACATGCTCTGAGCAGGATTCGAACCAGTGTTTTCAGAATGGGAGGCCTCTTGAAATCAAGAGAGTGAGGTTTACCTGCACAACCCTTACTGGCTGACCTCCTTTACACTCACCCTCTCAAACCTCATCAGCCCTGGGATTTGAACCAGCGTTTCTGGCATTGTGAGGCTTCTTGAAATCAGGGAATGCACAACCCTTACTGGCTGACCTCCTTTACACTCACCCTCTCAAACCTCATCAGCCCCGGGATTTGAACCAGCGTTTCTGGCATTGTGAGGCTTCTTGAAATCAGGGAATGCACAACCCTTACTGGCTGACCTCCTTTACACTCACCCTCTCAAACCTCATCAGCCCCGGGATTTGAACCAGCGTTTCTGGCATTGTGAGGCTTCTTGAAATCAGGGAATGAGGTTTACCTGCACAGCTCTTACTATCTGGTCTCTGTTACACTCACTCCCTCAAACCTCACTGTCGATTCATCTCACTCCCATCCAGGTCATAGCATCAGTTTGACCCCTTCGGTTGTACTCGCCTCACATGCTCTGAGTGGGATTCGAACCAGCATTTCCGGCATGGGAAGCCTCTTGAAATCAAGAAAATGAGGTTTACCTGCACAGCTCTTACTAGCTGGTCTACATTACACTCATCACCTTAAACCTCCATCCCATCCGGGTCATGGCACCAATTTGCCCCCTTCAGTTCTACTCACCTTACATGCCCTGAGTGGCAAACCAGCATTTACAGTCACTCCTTCAAACCTTACTCCCCTCCGGGTCACAACACCAGTTTGACCCTTCTAGATGTACTCGCCTCACATGCTCTGAGTGGGATTCGAACCTCAATGTTTCTGGCATATTGTATGTTAAACGAAATAATAACAATAATAATAATAATAATAATAATAATAATAATAATAATAAAAATAATTGCATATCAGATTTTTGGGTAGTTTATTTCTTTTTACAATTCAGTTCTTCAAATCAAAATGCAGAGCACAAATGCAGCACTTTAAATACCAGCTGATCATGTACCGTAATGGTTTATTGGATTTAGTTCATTGAGGCCGCCATTGTAATCATGTTGTTTTGCCCCCAATTTCAATGGCAGCAACGTCTTAAATGCATCAGTGGTGGCATATAAAGATGACAAATTGACCATTGTCCTTCATTCTTCTCTGTCTCAGAACAGGCTCCCCTAATAAATTGACCCCCGTTTCATTCAGCCATCAGTCAAACAGGCTCGAGAAACTTAATAACGGAGGATAATAGTGCAGTAATAGGCCGGGGAGATCTGAGGAGTCTCACGTCTTGTTATCTTCCTCCACGGCTGGTGCTCGTGCTACTCTGCAGGCAGGCAGACAGGACAGAAGGTCAGTGCGTGTCCCTCTGCCAAAACTCGCAGGGTTTTTCCCTTTTCCCCCGTTTTTTTCCTGTGGATTTTGGACCTCCTGATGAGACAGTGTTTCTTTGAGATGCCATCTGCTCCTCTTTGCTGCTCTTGCCATTCAGATTAAATAAACAAACAAACAGGCTGATAATTAAATAGGCAACACGTCAAACCTGTCCAGAGGTTGACTGATCGACACCAGGCAACCCATGCAAATCTTTCTATTCGTCTATCTATTCATTTGTATATCTATCTATCTATCTATCTATCTATCTATCTATCTATCTATCTATCTATCTATCTATCTCTCTCTCTCTCTCTCTCTCTCTCTCTCTCTCTCTCTCTCTCTCTCTCCCTCCCTCCCTCTATCTATCTATCTATCTATCTATCTATCTATCTATCTATCTATCTGTCTGTCTATCTACACTGAGCAAAATTATAAACACAACACTTTTTTTGCCACCATTTTTCATGAGCTGAACTCAAAGATCTAAGACTTTTCCTATGTACACAAAAGGCCTATTTCTCTCAAATATTGTTCACAAATCTGTCTAAATCTGTGTTAGTGAGCACTTCTCCTTTGCTGACATAATCCATCCACCTCACAGGTGTGGCATATCAAGATGCTGATTAGATGGCATGCTTATTGCACAGGTGTGCCTTAGGCTGGCCACAATAAAAGGCCACTCTAAAATGTGCAGTTTTATCACACAGCACAATGCCACAGATGTCGCAAGTTTTGAGGGAGCATGCAATTGGCATGCTGACTGCAGGAATGTCCACCACAGCTGTTGCCCATGAAATGAACGTTCATTTCTCTACCATAAGCCGTCTCCAAAGGCATTTCAGAGAATTTGGCAGCACATCCAACCGCCCTTACAACCGCAGACCACATGTAACCACAACAGCCCAGGACCTCCACATCGAGCATCTTAACCTCCAAGATCGTCTGAGACCAGCCACCCAGACAGCTGCAGCAACAATCAGCCCATTGGTGTGTCATTCATCCACAACCATCACCTCATGTTGCAGCATGATAATGCACAGCCCCATGTTGCAAGGATCTGTACACAATTCCTGGAAGCTGAAAACATCCCAGTTCTTGCATGACCAGCATACTCACCAGACATGTCACCCATTGAGCATGTTTGGGATGCTCTGGATCAGCGTATACGACAGCGTGTTCCAGTTCCTGCCAATATCCAGCAACTTCGCACAGCCATTGAAGATGAGTGGACCAACATTCCACAGGCCACAATCAACAACCTGATCAACTCTATGTGAAGGAGACGTTTTGCACTGCATGAGGCAAATGGTTGTCACACCAGATACTAACTGGTTTTCTGGACCCCCCAATGCAGTAAAACTGCACATTTTAGAGTGGCCTTTTATTGTGTCTAATCATGCTGTCTAATCAGCATCTTGATATGCCACACCTGTGAGGTGGATGGATTATCTCAGCAAAGGAGAAGTGCTCACTAACACAGATTTATGAACAATATTTGGGAGAAATAGGGCATAGAAAAAGTCTTAGATCTTTGAGTTCAGCTCATGAAAAATGAGGGCAAAAACAAAAGTGTTGCATATAATTTTGTTCAGTATATCTGCCTCTGTCCATTCTTCAGTTTATCCATCTTCTTTAAGTCTAATATACATAATCTAAAAGAAGTATCTATTTATTCTATTGCTTTTGGCTGTAGAATAGTGGTAATGAAAATGACTACACTTGAAAGGCTACTTTTTAACCATATGTAGATTTAACTGTAGTTTTCCTGCTTTAAATACTCATTCCTACAATCTGAAAATCTGACTGCAACATCCAAAGATGTTATAAAACAAGGAAAAGTACACTTTAAGGCCAAACATGGTCAAACTAATTTTATTCTACACCATATACAATGACATTCTAGGTAATTCAGAGCTTCTAACCTCATAGCAACAGTTTTGGCGATTCCAACATGACAATACCTCTGTGCACAAAGAAATGGATATTGTACACCAGACTCAGCAAATAATTTCTGTATAATAATTTCTGTATCACTTCTATCTATGTATCTCACTTTGTGCACAGACACATTGTCATGCTGGAAGAGACAAAAAAACAAACAAAAAAAACTTGCAGTTCTTTAGAATGTCATTGTATTTTATCAAGAGTTGTCCTCACACAACCGTCTGGAATAGCCAGACCTGTTAATTAGAACAAGAAGGCCAGACACTTGTCCATATATTGTATACACATCACACTCCCGCATATCAAACTGAATTCTGTATTAACACACTGAGTTGCTTGGCAACCGTAAACAGTCTATGGTCTGTCTAATCAACTATATTGCTTTGTGAAAACATTGTTTATTGAGATTATTAATCATTTAATTACTTATTGAATATTCATTGGACTCACATTGTTGTTGCTGCTGGTTTATATAGTGAATAAGGCGTTGAGTTTACTACTGTTGTATTGCATTAGTGTATATATGGGCTATATGTATGAATTGTTTGGCACATAAATACATACAAATAAACTCATAATACGTCTCTGTGTAAGTGGAATTGCGTTTAGGGGGCGTAAATCATTAGTGGTTTGCGTTACACTTATTGCTTTGATCAAAGTCATTACATAGCCATAATTCATAGCCTTTCATCTTTTATAATTCTTAAGCTTCTAATGGGGAGAGCTGATCAAGGGCTGTGATGATATAAGGTGTCTTTACAAGCTGAGAGACTTGCAGGAAGAAACCCCTGGAGATGTCACACCAATTACCATCAGGGGCTGAAGGAGACCTCGATTTGCTTGTCACTTTGACATGTAGGGCTACAAAAAGCACAAAGCAGCGTTTGCAGAAACACATAATCCTGCCGCTTAAAGAACAAAATCACAATATTAACTATGCAATTCAACTGAATATTTGGGTTGAATGTATAAATCAATATTAAATATTCTTCTTTTAGCAAATACGTGCACAGCCATTTTGAATGTCAACAAATGATTCAAATCAAATACGCAAAAACAGTGGCTTCCTGTAGCCCTAACAATCAGAAATCACACCACTAAGTCCTCTTTTGCACACTGGCCTGGTTCATTCCTCGTGAAAAGTGACAGCCGCTCATTGGTCGTTGCGCGAATCAAATTCGTCTTTACAGCTCAAGAGCGTTCCAATCCAGCAATGAGAAGTGACAGCGGACAGGCTCGTTCTCGTAAGCCAATCAGTAAACATGGTGAGGGCGTTTTACATTGATTAAGAGTTTATCACGCAGATGGACAGCGACTGCAGAGGGAGGGATGAAAAGTTGCAGAGAGAGAAAGTTACAGTGATTTTTTTTGACAGCCATGAATTTTAATACTCTTACCTGCCAAAGTGGCTATATTGCAGTAAGACAAGACACTGTTTTTGAAATCGATAAATCTTGTCTACGACAATGACAATATTCAAGGTCATAAGTTCTTTTTTTTAAAAAAGCAACCACAACAGAAAGAAGAGTTGAGTCATTGGAAAGCAATATATGTTTTGTATAATCTTAAGAAAAAATACCTAATTGCTTGTCAAAGTCCTGTTGAAGACTGTCACAAATAACTCCCTAAAGTGGGACCACCAGGTCCCATGAACGTCTGGGACTCGTCCCATGAGCTCCCCCAGCCTCCGGAGAGCAATTTAATGATGAATCAGAAACTGAGAGCTGTCTGGTTTGTTGTAACCTGTTGCCTTTGGTTGTTTTTAGAATAGTTTTGGCTCATATCGCAGTCACATCTATCACACATAAATGGTCTACATTACCTTATTAGGTTGATTTGAGACCAGTGAGTGAACTGACCACACACTCACACACAGGTTTCCATGTTTTTGGGGACATTCCATAGACATATTGGTTTCTATACTGTATAAACTGTATTTTCTATCCTCTTACCCTAACAACTACCCCGAAACCTACCCATCACATAGAACTTTGTGCTATTTTAGTACATCTTCACAAGGTCAAAACTGACTGGTATTGCTGTATTTGTGGGGACATTTTGTCCCCACAGTTGCTACAGTAATAAGTGTTTTTTTTTTTTTTTTTTTTTTTTTTTATTTGTTTGTTTTGTTTTGTTTTTAAAGCTGATATTTGAACAGTGTGTCTACAATAGATGGACAGATAAATAGATAGATGAATGGATAAACAAATTGATAGGTAGGTAGATAGATACACAAAATACATAGACAAACTGATATATAAATGGACAATTTGAGATATAGATAGACAAAGAGATATACAAATTAGATAGATTGGACAGATGGACAAATAGACAGACAGACAGACACACACACACACACACACACACACACGGACAGACGGATGAATAGACAGACAGACAAACAGACAGATAGATAGATGAATGGACAAATGGATGAACAGGTAGACAGATGGAAGAATAGATAGATAGATAGATAGATAGACAGACAGACAGACAGACAGACGGATAGACGAATGGAAGAATAGATAGATATACAGATGAACGGACAGAAAGACTGATTGATAGATAGATGGATAGATGGATGGATGCATGTAAATATGGATAAATGTACAGATGGACAAATAAATAGATAGATGGATAGATGGATGGATGCATGTAAATATGGATAAATGTACAGATGGACAAATAATTAGTCAGACGGATAGATAGACAGATAGATGGATAGATAGACGAATGGACAAACGGATGAATAGATAGATATACAGAAAAAAGGACAGACAGACAGACCGATGGATGGATGGATGGATGGATGGATGGATGGATGCATGGACAGACGGATGAATGGACAGATGGACAAATAATTAGACAGACCGATAGATTGATAGATAGACAAATGGACAGATGGACGAACAGTTAGACAGACAGACCGATAGATGAATCTATAGAAAGACAGACAGACAGACAGACAGATAGATAGATAGATAGATAGATAGATAGATAGATAGATAGATAGATAGATAGATAGATAGATAGATAGATAGATAGACAGATGGATAGACAGACAAATGGACAGAGGGATGAATAGATAGATATACAGATGAACGGACAGACATACAAACCGATAGATGGATGTCTAGACAGACAGACAGATGGATAGATGGATGGATAGACGAATGGACAGATGGATGAATGGATAGATATACAGACAGATAGATGAATAGAAAGATATACAGATGAATGGACAGACAGACCAATAAATGAATATATAGACAGACAGACAGACAGATAGATTGACAGATGGATAGATGAATGGACAGATGGATGAATAGAGAGATATACAGATGAACGGACAGACAGACAGACTGCTAGATGGATGTATAGACAGACAGACAGACAGATACAGACAGACAGACAGATAGATAGATAGATAGATATACAGACAGAGGGATAGATAGGTAGACAATGAATGTATAAATAGATAAAACTGGATTGATTGCTAAATTCACAGATGGATAAGCAGATAGATAAACAGTTGAGTGGACAAGCAGACAGAGTCCAAGTCATTTTACAGTCGTGTTCAAGAGTACCAAATCCAGACCCCTACATCTGAGCATCTGATTGTCTTCTCGCTGACCTTCGTGTATGTCATTACAAGTGGCCATGATTAAAGAGGACCACATGCAAGCTGTGTGTGCAGTAAAGGAAGCCGACTCATTACCAGTCTGATGCAGTAATAAGAGTCTCTCTGTCCTTTGGGGAGTCTGGAGATTGAAGCATTACTTACAGAAGTACAGTCGGGTTAGGACTGGCCGAGGACCTTTATAAACGCCTTTTCAACACTCGCATTAATGAGATCTCACAGGCCAGCTCTAATGGCTCTCCTAGTATCTTTCCCTCTCCCTCTTGCTCTAATCTTCCACTTCCAGAAAAGAAAAGAAATGCAGATAGATATTCTTCCTTTCTCATTGTTATTAACATTTTCTTCATTAAAAACTCATTTGATTTTTTTTTTTTTTTTTTTTTTTTTTTTTCAGGCCTTGTGTAACCTGGAAAATCAGGTGTAATGCACACATGGCAGAGTGTTATTTTATACAAGCTTTGCACATTATTTTAAATAAGCATCTAGTGTTCATTTCTGTGCTCAAGGGAGAGCTGTAGGTATTGGCATAGATCGGAAAAGATTGGATTAACAGTTGCAAACGCACATTTATAGACCTAACAATGACCAGACCTGAACCATTGTACTAATTCTGGACCTGTAAGACAGGGAATGAATAAAAATAGGGCAATATTGTCACAGCCGTGGCACAATTTGCTCATGGCTTGTACTGTATGTGCAATTGTGCTCTCAGGGATGCAGGTTTAAATCTTGCTTGTGTCTCTCCTTGCTTTTTCTGTCACCTTTAGGCAGTATGTCCTTAAAATATTGGATGAGAAAATCAAGACTGCATTTGTTTAAAACAGTAAATACAATAAAATGGTAATATTGCAAAGTATTAGGGGTTTAAGCGCATAGCACTGAAAACCTATTGTAATTGTCAGAATGTCCAGGGATCAGCAATCTCTACGTAAAACTGATCGTGCAGACCAAACCGTAAGTCATAGAGACTTGAAACTTGGAGGGACAGTAGTACTCACACCGTCTACAACGTCGCAGAGCTTGGCCACTTGGTGGCGCTAAAAGAGGGCGAAAAACATAAAAACCAACACTTTATCACACGTCACATATTGACACTGGGTCAGGTCCCCTTTGGCGTAGCATTTTGACGCTCAAGGTACCCCTTTAACATCATTTTTGATTTTTTGGTCCTCCATTGTTTTCAGTTGTTTATCTTAATTTAGTGGTTTGCATGCATTTGTGACCCTGGACCACAAAACCAGTCTTAAGTCGCTGGGAAATATTTCTAGCAATAGCCAAAAATACATGGTATGGGTCAAAATTATCAAAAAAATTTTTTTGCCAAAAATCATTAGGATATTAAGTAAAGATCATGTTCCATTAAGATATTTTGTAAATTTCGTACTGTAAATGTATAAAAACTTAATTTTTGATACGTAATATGCATTGCTAAGAACTTCATTTGGACAACTTTAAAGGCAATTTTCTCAGTATTTTTATTTTTTTGCATCCTCAGATTGCAGATTTCAAATAGTTGTATCTCAGCCAAATATTGTCCGATCTCAACAAACCATACATCTATTGAAAGCTTATTTATTCAACTTTCAGAATATATATAAACCTCATTTTTGAAAAATTTACACTTAAGACTGGTTTCGTCGTCCGGGGTCACATTTGTAAAAAATAGAAATAATTTTATATTGTATACTTTGATTGGAGCACCCAAACCCATCCCTATCCTAAACCTACCCGCTTCTGAACAATATATAACACAGGCAAATAGCTACAGGCAAAGGAATTTAATGCAAAAACTGACCGTAAACAAGCAGTATAAATGCATTACAAACAAGTCGCGTTGCATTCAAAGACTTCTGAAGCCATGCAATATTTTTATGCGAAGAAGAAAGTAAAACATAAGCATTTTAATCACTGGAAATGATCCTACTCCATTAGCATGCTTACAACTGATTCAAAAGATACTCCCAAACATTAGCATGATGCAATCAGCCACAAGACACACAGAAGCCAATGGAATTTCACAACCGAGGCTGGCGTAAAGGCTTCTTCTGGTGGCATTTTTTTAAAATTTGTGCATGGACTACAGCAAACAAGATGAGCTTTACAGCAGATGGAGACTGTGACCGAGTCTGTTCCTCTCACAAATCAATAGTTTTGCTTTGGAAGACTTGGAATATTTAGATTTTTTAAAATAAATTGTGACTGTGGTTGTATCTGCCTGTTATATCTGTGTTTTATTGACAAATGGTTAGGTTTAGGAGAAGGGGTTGGGTTACGTTCTCATAAATGTGTAAATGTTGTAATATATAAAACTGAGTGTTTGCATTGAAAAATCACACCCAATATATATGCAATAATGACAATATATAATGGCAATAATACCCAATATATAATTTAATCATGACGATAGAATTCCCAGTGCCTTTCACGTCAGCTTATTGACGCCAAGTGTTTCTTATTTAAAGCAGTGGAGGACCCTGCACATGGAAAAATTATGCTGAAGGGGTACCCTGTGCGTCAAAATGTGACGCCAAGGGGTCCTGACCAAGCGTCAATATGTGACGAGTTGTGAGTGAGAATGTGTTGTAAGAACAACTATAACTACGCAAATGTTTGTGCTATCAATGTGAAAATCAGAACGCATGCTCTTGGTCCAAAGTTCTGCAAGCATATATAAGGACATCTGCGTATTTAAAAAAAAAAAACATGGCCGCCATAAGCCAATAAATTTGAAGCACCTATTAGACAAGGACAACCGGAAGACCAGAAGAATGAAACTTTGTGGGCCTGTTTGACTCACTGTCCCAAATATTTGTGAGAAATTTGAAAGAAATCGGCCACTGGCGAGGCAATATCACATTTTTCAAAAGTGTAAACGATTGTATATTGCGCATTTTTTCACACATATGCACCATATTCATATCATAAGATAGACCTGTTCGTTCTGAATGACTTTGCCTCTAGAACCATAGCTGTCAATCAAACCATTATTTAAATAAGATGTGGAAATTCTTTTCTGAACTTTTTTCTTAGGTTTTTCGTTCAATCTGAAAAAAAAACAACAACAAACAAACAAACAAAAAACACTGCAGTGCTTTTCTTTGGACTTTCTAGGTCAATAATCATCAAAATAAAAAGTAATAAAAATGTACTCTTTGGGAGACTATAACAGAGTCATTTCGAAAAGGGGCCTGTCAAAATATACCTAAAAGCCTATAAAGCTTAAATGAAAACTCAAAACTTCACGAAGCCTGGTGAGCACATGCAAAGTTTTAGGGCTGTAACAGTCATAAAATAATAATAATAATAATAATAATAATAATAATAATAATAATAATAATAATAATAATAATAAAATAAAAAATGAAAAAAAACATAATCCTAAGGTAAATTACCTGGATATGTTTTATTTTTAAATCATTGATTTAGGCCATTACAGGCTTTATAAATAATGTCTTATTTCTATATGTGCTTGAATATCTAAAAGCGCTTGAACCCCGGTAATTGCTGCTTGCAGCTATATTTATTATTACAATTTAAGTCATTTTTTTCTATTTAAATATATTTTCAAATCTAATTTATTCCTGTGACTCAAAGCTGAATCCTTCAGAAATCATTTTGATATGGTGATTTGGGTGCTTAAAATAAGTTATTATTATTATTAATGTTGAAAACATTTGTGCTGTGATACATTTTGGATATTTCAAAAGAAGAGCATTTATTTGAACTTACTGCAATTAAAAAGTCTTAAATCAATCAATGTGTTCTTTTAAATAAATAATTACTAAAAGAAATAAAACTTTCTTTTGAAAGGATATCTATTTGTATATTTTTTTAAATAAGTTTGTTTATATTTTACTTTATATTATTTGTAAGATAGAAATAAAATGTAAATAAAATCCATAAGAACAATAGAACAATGTTTTCATTTTCATCATGAGAGGATGAGTTCCTCTTCATTTGTCCACGCATGCTTCTTTATTGCGACTGCGTGTTCACACATTCGCAGCTACTGCAGGCAGAATGAAAGTATAATCTGACTGTTCATCAGTTCAAGAGAGGCTTGTCACATTTGAAACATGGAGCTCATTTACTCTAAAGGGCATTATTGTGAGAATAGATGAAAGTGTTACAAATGCAAGACTCGCTTTCATCTCCCTCTCTCGCTTTTTCTCTTTCTTTCTCTCATTCACATTTTTTTCCAATCAGGGCGAGCAAAAATAAACCTCCTGCTTCCTTTTCAATAGTTGAAAGACTACAGTGACAAAATTCCCATATTTATTAATATTTGAATCATACTTCGGACTAGATATTTTTAAGAAATACCCATTGTTCAGTGCCACAATATCAAGAAGTGAGAGTTTAGACTAAAGACTTGACTGATTCAATCAATTCCAGAGATGCCTTTATGTACAAAACTCCTGCCTTTCATTGTATCATCTTTTGTTTCGGTAATAATTTATGATTCAGCCTTTCTCCTTGAGAATCTTGGGAGAAAATAAATTGAAATAGCGTCGAGAGCACAGGCACTGCAGCAAACACAGGGGAAGGGTGAAAAGAAACAAGTATTCACATGTTGTTGTCTCTCACCCTAGGTAAACTTTAGTATTTCAAAGATGAGTCGGTGTTCGCTCACTGGAAAGAAATTCACTCTATTGAGTCGAGGAGGGAGTAGCTGCTTGCAGGTATTACAGTAGAGGAGAACCTGAGAGTGTTTCTCACCCACCACAGTCTTGACGTGAACTGGATATGTCAGTTTTAAAAGGGCGAGGAGTAGAAGATGGATTCTGGCAACAAAACAGAACAGCGGTGAGGAGAAACATACAGTAGCGCTGTACCTTTAAAGGCACAGTTCACTCAGAAATGAACATTGCTGTCATTTACTCACCCTCATGTCGATCAAAACCTTTCTTTCATGTTAAACAGAAGATTTTTTTTTTTTTTTTTTTTTTTACCAAGAATCCTGGATGCTTTTTAGTATAATAGTGAATGAAAACTGAGGCTGTCACCTGTCAAGCTTTAAATAAATAAATAAAATAATAAAATCTTAAAAATATCAGTGTTCCGTATGACTTCACTGAGCTGTTAACTATAGTGTTTAATCAGTGAGTCTGTGAACTCAAAGATCAGATCAGTCTGTTTAGTGAATGAATTATTTAGGCTGGCTTAGTGAACTGGATTAATTGATTCAACTGATAAGATGTGAATCAAAAGAGTGATAAATAAATAAGATTTGGATTTTGGTATTATAATGTAAAAAAAAATACTATATATATATATATATATATAATAACAGATTATTAGAGTACATTCTATTATTTCTGTCTTTCTACTTCAAAATCATGTTTAATTCAGTGTATTTCTTTATAATTAGTTATAATTATTTACAGCAATTTCTTAAATAAACCAAATATATTTAATTTTGCTTTGTGCATATGACAGGGCTGAATAGTGACTAAGGATTCACAACATATATCGTTTTTATTACCAGTTCATTATATTGGATATCGGTCCGATGTTAGAGACTTTTCTAAAATTTATTTTCTAAATGTTGTCGATATTGGATAGCCTTAAAGTTAAAAAATATATATATTTCTTACATTATACCCAAATGTACATTTTGACAAAAATGTAAAAAAAAATGTAAAGTTCAATATATCGGTATTATATTGGCTATCTGTCCGATATTATTACATTTATATTGGATAGCCCATATTTTTATATTTGCATTACCTTTGCCATACAACTTTCATTTAAAGTTGATATATTAAAACATTCCTAATTTAATAAAAGTGCTAACTGTAATCTGTATCACATCAGAAAACAAAATCAAATTTTTCTTACATTATGCACATTTATAAAACTGTGATGCCTAAATTAAATGGAAAAACTATAAAATTTCAATATATCGGTATTATATCGATATATATTATATCGATATATATATATATATATATATATATATATATTATATCGGTTATCGGTCAAATATTAGAGACTTTTCTAAATTTATTTTCTAAATGTTGTCGATATTGGTAATTTGTCTTTTAATGTCATAAATTATATTTATATATATATATATATATATATATATAGTGTTACACTGAATGACAATGTAACATTATTTCAACCAAATTTTGACATTTTATTCTCTAAAAACTTATTTGAAACCTTAAAAGTAGACACTTTACTTATATTTAATGTGCTTTCTATGGACATAAAATCACTTTAGTAAATTTCTTTTGATCGGATATTGTATGTCTGTGTATGTGTGTGTATATATATATAAAACTTTCATTTAAAGTTGATATTTTATGTACATATATTTACATTTTAAAACTGTATTGCCAAAATTAATTAATTTGAAAAAAAAAATTATCTGTTTTCTATTAGTAAAAAATTATCGGTTTTATATTAGTTATCGGACTGATATTAGAGACTTTTCTAAATGTTGTCGATATTGGATGCCTAAATTAATTAGAAAAAAATATTGAAGTTTTAAGTGTTTTATTTTTAACTTTGAACTTAATAATATAATTTTAATATTGACCATAAATCAGCCTCAATGTGAAATAACTGACTTGTCGAAATCAGACATAATTGTAAAATCTCTAATAGCAAATAGCTAATCTGCAGATAGCTAAGCCTTTACGGATTATAAAGTTTTAAATATGGATATTTTTCTTACACAAATGCATCGTTTCACTTCAGAAGGCCTTTGTTAACCCAACGGAGCCATGTGGAGTACTTTTTATGATGGAACGATGCACTTTATTGGACTTTAAAATCTCAACAGCCATTCACTGTCATTTAAAAAGCTTGGGAGAACCAGGACATTTTTAATTTAGCTGTAAGAAAGTACACCTAGAATGGCTTGATGTTAAGTAAATCATAGGGTGATTTAAATTGTTTGAGGTGAACTATCCCTTTAAGAAGACTTGAACTTTTAATCCACCTTTAATTTGCTTTTGTTGCCTTTTCTTTTTGGCTTATATTCTACAGAAATTCCCTGTTTGTCTTTCAAGGCCAAAGGAAAGTCACAAAGGTGATTAAATAATGACAGAATTTTCATTTTGGGCTGAACTATCCCTTTAAGCTCCCCTTTTCCGCGTCCTGCTCTGTAATTATCAGAGATCTGCAGGGTGCCATTTGATGGTATTGATTTGCGTGGCCAGACTTGAGATGGCACACAAACACACACGTACATACACATACATACGCTTTGCGCCTGTTTTGTGCGCCTCAGGCCATCAAGTCATTATCTGTTGGAATCATCATTCCCCCTTCCCCTCAGCATAAACAGGAAACTCTGAGAAGGGGAAAATAAATGTAAACAAACCACACACAATCTAATGTACGAAGCAGCGTATGCATATTCACAGGTGTAGGTGGATGTTTTGACAGTGTGTGTCAATCAAATGTATCACAACAACATCTTTTAGTTATTAATATATTCTAAAGAGGTCCAAACGAGTGATTTCAGGTTTTCAGACCAATTCCAGCTTGTCATTTTTAACATTCACAAGGATTTTAGTATGCAGAAATGGGCAGCTGGGAAGCCTCTATGTTATTTCAGTTCTTTTCATTATTTGGCTCCCCAGGCTATGATGGAGAACGGGTACTCTTCACCCAGACATGTTCAAAAATCTCTGATGCAGAGTCCAAGTAAAGTCTCAACTCCTAGTCTTTTGTCACGCATCCAAGTCAAGTCTCAATTCCTTTTGTTAATTTTTACGATATGCTACAGTTTAATTTATAAGGATTGTGGGGGGATAATTAATTTAAAGTTTCACTTGAATCATTTCATAAAGCTGATACACTTGCATTCAAAAGTTTGGCTAAGTACTTTTTAGAATTAATATTATTGATGTTTTATTCGGCAAAGACGCATTTCATTTATCAATAAATACATTTAACTTATTACAAAGATTCTATTTTAAAAAATGCTAAATGCTTCATTGAACTTTATATTCATCAAAGTATCACAATTTCCATAAAAATGGCACAACTGTGTTCAACTATCATTAAATAAGCAGCAAATTTTAATTTAAAAAATCACCATTTTGAAAGGTGATAAAAACAAGTATCCCAGAATCAAAGTAATATCAATATCAGAATTGTTACTCACTCAGTGGTGTATCTGTCAGTTTGTATCTTGAAATGCTCCTCATCTTTTCAATCGGTTGAATGGCTACAGCAGTGCAGGAAAAAAAAACTCTGACCTTGAGCTCCTTTCAACTCAAAGAGGCTTTTAGGAAACTCAAGCCTGATATTTATGCTAGGTTTGATAAGGACTCATGGCCCATGACCGATCCCTCTCTGGTAGGTTATCTGAGTGTTATACAGGCCAGCGATGACTCCTCAGAGTGCACCTCACACATCCTTCACACCTTCTAAATCGTGACAGATTCTGAGCAATGGTTGCCACGGTTCACCCTGGGCATTTTAATCAAGCTCAGCACTGTTATCCATTCACTCGTTTGATTTCTCCGACAGTCTTCCAGGTGCTATTATAAGCTGCTGTCTAGGATCTTATGTATCTCTCAGATAATTTTACCTCTGTAACATCTTAAACCAGCATGAATTTCCGTGCTAATCCAGGTTAGTTTAGTCCTAGTTTGGCTTGAAAACTTTAATCCCTGCTCCACAGAAGAAAAATCAAGTCTGGAATGACATGAAAATTATACTAAAATCTTATTTTTGGTGTACTGTTCCTCTAAGATAGAGTTTGAAAACATGCGGAAGTACTACCAAACGGTTTAGTAATTATAATTCTTTAAGCACTTCAACTGTAAGCCCCAGCTAAGTGTATTGCCTTTGGCAACGCCTCCTTGTTGGCAACCGCAGGGTTTGGGTTCAAAGCCCAGCAGGCCAGATGTGATGTTCACTTAATGGTTACTACTGTCCAAGCCCTGCATTTCTGTTGCCCACAGCAGGCCTTAGGTAAAATATTTAACCCACAGGACTACTGTACAATGTGAACTTTTCTCTGTAGAGCACTGCCATTTGTAAGAAAAACTCTAATCAGTGGTTTTAATGAGGCTAAAGGGCAAGTTGATAATGGAACGATTAAAAGATTTCATGCTAGATTGGTTAACTGTATTCATTTGTGTTTTTAATGATAAATGTAAGGTTTGGTTGAAAAAAACTGTAGATAATGACTCATTTCTCAAATAATATCTGGCCTGATAAATGTGGCATAAAGAGTGAAAGGTTTGTTAAAATGAATTTGCGCACTGGGGATTGAGCTTCCTTTTTCCACATAGTTTACTGTTGGAGATAATCTGTGCTCCAAAAACAGTTTGCTTTGAGGTTAGAGTTTGAGAGGTTTATGAAAATCAATTATGGTGCTTTTGTTGTGTCTCTAAAGACTCAGAAATACAAAATAGCTGGTTATAGCTCCTCCATAAACCAAAACGACACTAAACACATTTGTGGTTTGTTTAATGTTTACTGGGCTAATTAGCAGGGTTTTAAATGGCATACCAAGAGAGATTTAAACTTTGTTCACGCCTGAAACTTACTGTGAGAGATTAGTGAATGGCTTGCTTTAGTTTACTTTGACTGAGATAGCCTTTTGTTTTAACTGAATCTACGTCAATGAAGCTATAGTGTTGAGAATATTTTCAAAAACACACATGGACATCATTTTCAATGATTTAAAAAGTACATCTTAAAGAAATAGTAGCATACATGAATTTGGTGTTGTCATATTCACCTCAAGTCATTCAGAAACAATGTTTTTGTTTTAATGAGAAGATTTTGTATTCTTTACCTTTTAGTAGCCTAATGAGGGCTGAGCTGTCATCTGTCGAACTCCACACGACCACACATGAAACGAAAAAAAAGTGGCTTGTGTACAATATTTCCACATCATCTCTGCATTTGTGGTGGGTATTTTTATTCCAGGTTTCATCTTTACGCCTGTAGGTGGCAACGAAAGACTTTATGAATGAGTCACTGAATCTTTGAATCGCTTATTCAAACGAGTTGTTCATAACCGCGGATTTATTAATTTCTAAGCCAATTGAATCATTTACTGAACCGATTCGTCACAAAATCACTGATTCATTTTTTTTTACTTTAATATAAAATGTCACATAATAGCCTATAGTGTCAGCACATATGTAGACTTGTGGTTTACCTGCATACCTGATATTCAACGTGTATAACATGTTTGTTTATGATTGATCTGTTCATAATGAGAATTTCTTGTTTTGATTTGAATGGCAAGCATGGTTTTATTAAAGGACGAATTCCAAACGGCTTTTTTGCGCCCTTCAAAGGGCACTTCGGCAAGGGGACGCCATTTGTAGGGACGTTCCAAACAAAAGTGAGCAACTAAATCCCTTCATGAAGGGCCCTTCCAGAAGTCTGTTAGCGAAGGGAACATAGGATAGTCACTCCACGGAAGTGATTTCCGTTTGTGATCATGTGATCTTCAGTTAGAAGCTCTTGCGATGCATTTAAAAGCAAAGCTGGGGTTGATTTTGACTTCACAGACAAACGTAAGTAGATTAGGTTGATTAAATTCGTCTTTATTTTAATGTAATACAAAATATTTTTTTCAGTGATAGAAATATGTTTTAAAACGGTAGTGTAGGCAGGTGTAAGCACGTTTAGTTTGAAAAAAGTTTAATTGTAAATAAGACAGTAAATAAGTCCAAAGTAAAAGTGTGGTAACCATATTTTATGGCATATTGATTACCACAGTTTTACAAATACCATAGTGTAGCAAAACCATGGTTAATTTGTGGTTGGTTTAACTATGTTTTCAGGGCACGCCATTAATTGGCCAGATTGGCGACACAGAACGTAAATGCCACTGAACCGAACAAAACTCGCATATTTTGCTGATTGCTGCTAAAAAAATGGTAAGTTATTGTTACATTTTGGGCTGTACTAATTGGTTGGACTGGGAAAAAAAAATTAAAAAAAAAACATTTGGAGTACTATAGACTCCCAAAGATATAACAAATCAAGGAGAAGAGTTTGAGGAACAAAAGGGATTTGTGGTTGCCCAAACTGAACCAGGATTTATCATTTAGGACTTATCATTTCCAGTCAGGTAGGTGAAATATTAGGCTATTTTCTTAATTAATACTGCTTGTGCGTATCTATACCACTTATTAACTCATTTTTCATGGTTTAGACAGCATAATTTAGCAGTGCATTTAAGTGCAAACCCTCTATAGAAATAATGTTTTTATTTGTATGGCTGTTTTATTTGTAGTAAAAGCATGGTTAATTTTTGTCAGGGAAATGTTCATTCATCACTTTTGTTGTATACGCAGTCTTTTCTTATAAAATACAGCAAAAGTCTAAAGTTCAGGATTGTACAAAATGTTCTTTTTTAATCCAACTTCAGACACAGCATGAACGTTCACTGCCCATCACAGATCAGCAACTTTCCTCAGGAGTGATGAACCATGTAGTACAGTGGGTGATTTTAACAGGATGAGATGGTGGGGGTAGTATCCTTTTTTCTTATATATATATATATATATATATATATATATATGTAGGGGGTATTCAGTACCATAAGCCCTCAGAACGAGTGGGCGGATGTGTGGGAACTTGCTGTAGGGGTGGCAAACGCGGGTTATTAATTTCATTATCTCTCCCATTCTTTCAGAACTAGAACTGAAAAAACACACATCACAATTGACTTACTACGACAACCAGTCAAAACCTTTTCAGAGCAAAAACGGTGACCCCACTGGTGGTACGCAAGGCCTCTAGGGTTGGCAAATGATCACATCACTCTGAGATCTGCAGACAGAAAAACAGAGCTGGAAAAACAAAAGAAACTGTTCCAAAGCAATACTTGAAAGGATGTAGCACAAAGCCAGCAACCGCAGGTAAATCTGCAATTGCGAACGCAGTTAAAAGAGGTGAAAACTCTCCTCGAGTTGTTCCCCTCCTGAGTGCTAGAAAATGTAGCTTTCCGTGAACTTTGTTTTTATCAGTGTACTTTGTGTTTTGTGGCAGGCAGACAACATAGACATACCCTACAATTTCCAGACTGCAATAGAGCCAATGTCAATTTGAGAGAAACGCGGGAAAGGGAAGTACAATAAATGAAAGAACATGTAGATTCAATTGCAATTCAACAAAAGGCAATAAATCAAAAGTTTCTGTGCTCTGTGAAATAATGTTCTCTGCATACAGTTTACGCTTGCTAGGGTGGAAAGTTTGACAGCAAGTTCTTTTGTTTTTGAGGTACAGCGTACTGAAAGAGATGTTTTGCATGTTTTCTCCACATTAGAAGAGACAGATGGAATCTTGAAGTCTTAAGCCGTTCATCTGTGCAAGGTTAATGTAAGATGGTGTCCTACTGGGTCTGCATTGAGGGTAAAGTGGATAAAGTGTGTTGATCCCTGCTGGGTAAAAGGATACAGCTCAGCACGCCACTCCGGACTCTGAGGGAACCAGGGTGGATTATTGAAAACCAAGAGCTGAAGCTTCAACATCAGGTACTGTAGACGAGGATTAAGCACATAAATTAGGTTTATACTTTCCGAGCTGCAGCCAACTGCTCGCTGAAGTTTGCATGGAGTTGATGAAGTCTGTAAATTTATTTGGGTTCCTAGAAGTAATGCTTCGTGCTTTCACAAAAACAACCTTATTCTAGGAATATTTTAGTGTGAAGAGAAATTGTGGCAAATCAGATGGAAGTAAAGGGCTGCAACGCTCTGATGTACACCATTTACAGTATGTTTTATAAAATATAACATGATGAGATTTTGCTCTAAGCCAAAACCATTTGCTCTGGAACAAATAGCAGGGCTCGCAAAATCGCTAGCCCGATGTCCCGGGGCTATTGTGTTTTCCACAGTTGGGCTACCAAAATGTTTCAAAGAAGTTAATGTGCCTTCTGAAAGTCCAAACAAATAAGACATTAATATTTATGTTTTAAATAAACATAATACATTATATATTTGATTTATACTTTTTAATGGTCTAAAGGCTAAAATGCTGTTGTATAAGATTTTCTTTTTTTTTTTTTTTTTGTGAAAACTTGTATGTGAACTGTAAATCATGTAATTTTATGGCTTAATACATTACCATACATTGTCCAACCCCACACATACTGTTCATTTTACTTGTGCAGCTGTTAAAAGGGTCATAAATTGTCTTAAATTGATTTTTAAAAATTCTGCAGATAATAGTGAAATACAATTCCTTCCTTAATATTTGTGTATTGAAAATATTTTTGATTGACATTTAGACTCATATCTGATTTTCTATTTTTATATATAAAAATATTCTGAATACCAGAGATTTTGAAATTTTGCGAGCCCTGAATAGTAGATTCATAAGACCAAAGATGGCCTGTTAGATATATCCAGAGTGAAATATATCTCAACCACTATAGAGACATCAAAACCAGGGGCAAATTCCAGAAGATCTAACCGAGGTAAGGCTACTCTCGGCGGGTTCATGAGGGCTGAACGGCCATTGAAGCAAATTTGCAAATTGACGTTTTTATTAACAAACCACATATTTGAAGTCTAAACAAGTACATTCTTGCCTAAAAACCTTAAAACTACAGTTCGTGAGAAAAAACAGTATAATTGTTACAATTATAGTGGATTTGTACATTCGCCATGACACTCGCTATGAGAAATACTGCAAATGGAGTGATACAAACAGCCAGTCAGATTCCAGACAGAACAGAACAGAACTGCTGTTTGTTTGTTTATTTATTATTTATTACTATTAATTTATTATGTGACCTTGGTTTAGAATTGTGTTATGTTATTTTCTCCTGAGCACAGTGGAAACCAGAGCAACAATGTAAGAAAGTAAGTGTATTTTGAATTGAAAACTTCTGTTATTCTGTATTCTGCAATGTGTGCAACCGCATGTCACACTGACGTCTTTCTGGAACACAACAGCAAACGTTCGCATTCCTGAGAGCAACTTCATTGCACACACTGACATGGACACCTTCCCTGTCTCCACCCCTTGATCTCATTCTGCTGAGATCGAACGCCTCCAAGTCTCATTCTATTTCACTCTGATAGAATCACTCCCAAGAAACCAGCACTCACGATGAGCCACATTATGCTGCGACACAATAGCACCAAGGTTGTACCAGCCGTATTATGCTACTTGATCTTCTACAGCACAGTTTAAGTCAGGAATAAAGACGTAGATCAATTAGCTAAACAATGTCTCCACCGAAATAACCCACATTTCCGACTCCTTTGACGGAGTTCGTTCGCAAATCTCAATTAAGTAATGCTAATGCGTGCATATCCTGAAGAAGACTCACGCTCGGCTCGCAGATTAATCTTTCCTGCCAATCTAAAAATGCCAGCGAGCACCTTTTCTGCATCAGTACATTAAAAGCACATAAATCACTAGATGTGTCCAGGAAAGGAGTCTATCAAATTTTATAGCTTTTGGGGACATTTCAGCTAATTTAGCAGACTTTGTATATGACGTAAAGATGATGAACCTGCAGTGATTTTCTAATAAGTCTTGCACAAACATCTTAAAATGGTGTTTGGGTGTGAATTAAAGTTTGAGCAAAGATCATCTAATATACCTAAAGAGGATATTTCTTGGCATTCCCATTCAACTCAATGACACTTGCTTAGAACTACAACCTCAGTGTTGTCAGGTATCATTTATTTTTGACAGTGATGTGCAATATGATTAACATTTTCATATGATTAACTAGTTAAAGGATTAGTTCACTTTCAGAACAAAAATGTACAGATAATGTACTCACCCACTTGTCATCCAAGATGTTCGTGTCTTTTGTTCTTGACTAGTAAAGAAATAGTTTTTTGAGGAAAACATTTCAGGATTTCTCTCCATATAATGAATTTCATTGCTAAGAATTAGCGTAGTGATTTGCATTGCTAAGAACTTAATTTGGACAACTTTGAAGGTGATTTTCTCAATATTTAGATTTTTTGGCACGCTCAGATTCCACATTTTTAAATGGTTGTATCTCGGCCACATATTGTCCTGTCCTAACAAACCATAGATATCATTGCAAAGCTTATTTATTCAGCTTTCATATGAATGAAGATATATACATGGCTTATGACTGGTTTTGTGGCCCAGGGTCACATATGTTAAAAATTAAAAAACTGCAGTAGATGTACAGCATTGTACAGGTAAAAGCATATTTCTTCATTAATGGCAATGGAAAAATAGCTGTGCATTTTGAAAAAAAAAAAAAAAAGAACATTTCTGCAAGTACTTTAAGCTACAATAAATTACAGATGGTCAAATTACACATTTTCCCTTTAGTTATTTCCAGCTAACCGCATAGTCTAAAAACTTACAGCGTAGTTAAAGGATTAGTTCACTTTCAGAACAAAGATTTACAGATAATGTACTCAACCCCTTGTCATCCAAGATGTTCATGTCTTTCTTTCTTTAGTCGTACAGAAATTGTTTTTTGAGGAAAACATTTCAGGGTTTCTCTTCATATAATGGACTTCTATGGTGCCCCCAAGTTTGAACTTCCAAAATACAGTTTAAATGCAGCTTCAAAGGGCTTTATGAAATGTAGAAATTTATGAAATATCTTCATGGAACATGATCTTTACTTAGTATCCCAATGAGTTTTGACATAAACGACTGGTTTTGTGGTCCAGGGTCACATATTTGACACATTTTTGACACATTAAAGTATTTATTATTTCAGCAAACACTATAAAAATTCCACATACTTCAGTTTAAAATCTTAAGTTCAGTTGTTGCCTTGAAATGTAAAAAATCAAATTGAAAAAGTCAGGCTGAAAGTCAATTCAACTTAAGTTATTATAAACTAACTTAAAATACCAATCAATTTAAATCTTTTAAATTAAAGTTGAAATTGCTTAAATTATTTTAAAACATTACTGTATTACATTACTTAACAATATTTTAATGATGCTTTGACAGACATTTCTTTCAACTCTTTTTTTCTATTTCTACACTGTAAAAAAAAAAAAGAATAAGATTATTGGAGTGTGTTTTACAAGACAATATTATTTTAGTCTTTCTGCTTCGCAATTTCTTGTTTAATGTCTTGTGTTACTTGCCATTTATTTGTAATTATTTGTGAAAGTAGCAATTTCTGACTGAACAATCCAACATTCTCCACTGACTTGTCATTTCTGACTTATACCAAAAAACAGAACAATGTCTAAAAGCTGCTATGGGACAAGGTGTACAGTAAACAAGTTACACTGTAAAAAACAATCTATAGAATCTACTCAGTAAAATGTAGGTAACAATTTGCACTTACTTTGTTTGGGTAGATTCTATCCTACATATTTAACAGCTATGACAAACTAGAAGAAATTAGGTAAGGTCTACCTAATATTTCTCATTACATGACATAACTAATTACTTATAAAAATTGAGTAACATTAACTCTATTGTTACTAAGCAACAGTGCATACTTAATTATTATTAATAATGATCAGACATAGGAGATCGCATTAATTGCTTTTTATTGACCAAATAACATTTTATTTTTTAAAACATTTAAAGCTTATTAAAGTACAAATTAACCCCTTGCAATACATTTCAAGTGAACATTCCATTCAAAAATAAACCTTCATGAGATGTCAAAATATACATTAGAAGTCATTTCAAGTCATTTACATATAACTCAGATTGCATGTAACTTCTTGAACATTTACTATTTGAAAATAAAACATTCAATACTAATTAGGCAAGAGCGTGCTTACATTTCAATTTTAAAGGACATTCAACTTCATATATAACTCATATTATATATAACTTTTTTATAATATTTACTATTTGAAAATAAAACAATGTCTTCATTAGATGAAATAAGCAGTCTGAGCCCGAACTTACAGTACAGAAAGCTCATTCCTTTAGTTTAGACTTGAGGCTTTGGACCTTCTTTAGTGCAATTTTCAACAACACGCATATCTGCTGGATCCTCCTCAACTGTGGGATTGTAAATTACCACCAACTTCATTATTTTATTTGTGTGGCATCCAAGTTAATCCTCCTGTTAAAAAAAACAAAAAAAAACAAATACGTTTTTGTGTTTGTTCAAGCAAATTAGCATGTTGTTTGATTACAGTTGTTTTCTTGGTTCATGTCAATTGTTTGATCACAAGCAGGATTTCTGTATTAATCAGCACTTCAATATAAACAGGTAACAAATAAAAATTAAAACCCAAGTTCTTCACCTCAGTATTCCATAATAAAACAATTATCAATTTAACCCCTAAGTAGATTTTTTATGCTGGAACCAGAATCAGAAAGGGCTTTATTGGCAAGTATGATTGTGCATACAAGGAATTTGTTTTTGTGACATTAGCTTCCAGTATACAGAGACAACAACAACAACACAGAGACAATAAAATAAGATGAGTATAAAAAATACACATATGTAAATATAAATAGACAAAAATGTATAGAAAAATAAATTAAGAAATAAGTAGTATGTACAGTTGTGCTATAGAGAATAGAATAGAATAGAATAGAAAGAGATGCAGGGATGCATTAGGATGTAGGTAGTAACAAAAAATATATAAGGTTATTGCACTTTTTGTTGCACAATGGGGGGAATATTTAGCTGTTCATAAGGTGGATTGCCTGGGGGAAGAAACTGTTCTTGTGCCTGGTTGTCCTGGTATTTGGGGCTCTGTAGCGCCGGCCAGATGGCAAAAGTTCAAAGAGGGAATGGCTTGGATGTGAGGGATCCGGAGTGATTTTCTGAGCTCTTTTCTTCACTCTGGATGTATACAGTTCTTGAAGGGTGGGCAGGGGAGCACCAGTAATCCTCTCTGCAGTCCAAACCATTCTCTGTAATCTTCTGATGTCTGATTTTGATTGTGAACAGATCACCCCTTCAGAAAAGAAATGTCACCAAAGAACAAAGGAACAGAGTAGCCACTACCTGCCAATATGAATTCAGATTTTCATAATTAAATCTGTACCTTTCATTCATTTCTGGCATGTAGATGAAGGCTAAATCAGTGAACCATCAGGATCAATCACTAACTTGCCAATGTTCTCCATCAAAAGTTAAATACTTAATATTAATCAATGTACAATTAAATATAAATATGTAAAACATAAATGTCAGCATCCATTGAAACATTTTCCTCAGCTGTTGGTAGCAATAACAAAATTCTACATTGCTAGCATGGCATTCTAAAATTCTGACGACCTCTTTTTTTAATAAACGTGGGCCATGATATACTCAAATAATAATATTGAACTAAACCCTCAAAATGTAATATAAAGCATAATTAATGCTCACGCATGTAATTCATTAAAGGCTATGTAAGACTTTATGTGATGGACAGATTTAATTTAGGCTTTTATTCAAACGAAAACAATGATCAACAAACAATGTTTGCAGCATCCAATTTTGGCAAACAGAAGCTGAAGCATGCTTATTTGACACATTAGAACTAATGAGGTTCATTCTCTTGTCTCACAGCATGTTTGAGCCTCTGTAAAAACCAATGAGGTTTGTTTGATTAAAACTACATTAAATATGTTCATCATACAAAGTTATCACATCTCAATTTTTTTTCACAATTTATTTTACAATCTTTTAATAAATGTTTTAAGGATCAAAAGTTGAGTAGCATGAACAAACTTTCAGTGGAAGGATAGATAGCTCTCAGATATCATTAAAAACATGATGACATAATTTACATTTTTGTGTGAACTATCCCTAAAAATACATACATAAATAATACTTGCAATACAATATATTTTTAAATTCACTACCCTGACTATTTATCAAAGGCTAGGTATTGTATTGTTTTATTGGCTAAATCACAGTGATTAATAAGGGAAATGAAACCATGTATATCCATTTGAATACCTTGAAATGATGAATCATGTAATAACATACCTGGCAGTCCTGGAACAGCTCTTCTTCATTTTCCTCAATGAGGCAACAGAAACATGCATCCCTTTTTTTCTTTTTTTCTTTTCTTAATACGCTAGAACTACACGCATTTTAGTGAAAGCACAGACAGTGACTCACAGACAGTGTACATTAATGCTAACCGTGTGCTCCGTATATCAACAGATTCATGCAAGGAAACTTGCAATAATTATCTAGTATACCACATCGTCAGCTTTACTGATATTTTTCTGCTCCGAACGGTTCCCCTGTATGTTCTAGTACATTAACCATTGCTCTCTCTCATCACTTGCTCAAGTTCAAACACTCACATGCAGCAGCTTCGCTGTTCATGAATTTCAGCTAATATATTTCAATCATAAACATCCCCTGCACTTTCCCCACTCACCACCATGGACAGCACTGTGGCTGCAGTGGAGACATTTAAGTTCCTGGGATCTTTTATCTCCCAGGAGCTGAAGTGGGACACTCACGTCGACTCCATTGTAAAAAAAGGCCCAACAAAGGTTGTACTTCCTTCGCCAGCTGAGGAAGTTCAACCTACCACAGGAGTTACTAAAACAGAAAATCACTTTAGATCCCTCACACCCAAGCCATCCCCTATTTGAACTTTTGCCATCTGACTGGTGCTACAGAGCCACAAATACCAGGACAACCAGGTACAAGAACAGTTTCTTCCCCCAGGCAATTGTTTCCTTCACACACAATTGGTATTCTCATAGCTTAATAACATTAACGGTGCATGCGCACAGGGCGTCAGCGTTAACTCATCAGTGACCATCAGCCAATCACATCAAGCTTGGACCACAACACAAACACGATTGGCTAGCGTCTGCACTAGTATATTTGCATAAAGCGATTTGATTGTCTGATGAGCCCCGTGTGAATGGGGCATAAGGCTGAACCACTTATGTCACATGGACTATTTTAACCATGTCTTTAATACCTTTCTGGGTCTTGGACGTGTCAGTTGCGTTGCTGTCTGTGTAAGGTCAGAAAGCTCTTGGATTTCATTAAAAAATCTTAATTTGTGTTCCGATGATAAACAAAGGTCTTACAGGTTTGGAATATTTAAATATTTGTTAATTCAGTTTTTTGAATGCTGTTAAATACACCCACTGTACCTGAAACATAAAGCAAGTTTTATTTGTATTATGTTTTATTTGTATTGTGTATCTTCATAATTTTTAATAACAAAGACAAAATAATGACCTTTTATCTTTGCTCACTTTGACCATATCTGCCATTCTTTTTTATATATATATATATATAAATTAGGGCTGTCAAACGATTAATCGCGATTAATCGCATCCATAATAAAAGTTTGTTTACATTCTATATGTGTGTTTACTTTGTATATTTATTATGTACAAATAAATACACACACATACATGTATATATTAAAACTAAATATTTATATGTATATATTTATACCTGTATACAATTTAGATTATAAATAAATATAAATATTTATGATATAAATCTAAAATGTTTTTCCTTAATATATACATTTATGTGTGTGTATTTATATATACATAATAAATATACACAGTACACAAATATATAGTATGTAAACATAAACTTTTATTTTGGATGCGATTAATCGCGATTAATCGTTTGACAGCACTATATATTAGTTGTGTCAAAATTAGCGCGTTACTAATTTTTGCAATTATTTTAAATTTTTTTATTTCAACGTGTTAAAAATATTTGACGCAATTAGTGCATGGGTGGGGCTAGGCACTCACAACTTCGAAATAATTGTTTATTTAGATGCGCAGAGCATCTTTACAAGCATATCAAATGGGAGACTTTTTAGACGCGCACTTCAAGTTTACTTCAGCACCAGACGCAAGTCAGACGAGTGCGGTCAGGTGGGATGTTGTCCAGCCATATGTCGGTAAAAAATGCTCGTAACAAATGTGCTGGCACGCGCTGTATTAGGCCTATATTAATGCACTGTATCATATCCAAACCCAAATGAAACTGCGGGTATGCAATGTCATAATTATGTTGTGTTGTCTGTTAAGACATGAAGTTACAAAAAGGCAATTAAAGCTGCCTTAAAACTGTGCAAGTAAATATTTATTATTTATAGGTCACATTTAAAGCAGTGCAGCAGTGGCAGCTTTTAAAGTAACAGCAGTCAAAATATTTTAATAACCAAAAATTAAAAAGAGGAAATTAATAACTTCTGTAGTTTTTATGCTTTGTCTTTATAATTTAAAATGCTATATAATTTAGTGTTTGATAACTTTAGGCTATATTTTCTTGTTGAAGGGCAACAGGTAGTTAGCCTATATGGCATATATTATAATGGGTTTATGTGAAGATTGTTTCAAGTTCACTTAAATTAGAAGGTTTTTTTTTTTTTTAAAGTCTGATAAACTTTAAAGTGATTATGCTGTAATGTTGAATGGTTATATTCAATAGTTAAATATACGGGGGGGAAATAGAGACACCAGTTGGAATCAGTGATACTTGCCTTCAGTCATAAAAAAAAAAGATTTTAAACAATTATAAGGCATTAAACAAATATAAATATATACATTCTTTATGTTGTATCTACATTAATATCATCATGAATCATGAATGTGAAATTATTGCAATATAAAAGTATAATTAAAAACTTTAATGTCAGATAGGATTAATCGTGATTAATTTCAGGAAAAATGTGTGATTAATTATTATTTTTTTTTAATCAATTGACACCACTAAAATATATACTTTGTTACCTTGAAAGGCTTTGTTTTTAAATAAGGGAAATTAGTTTGGCTGTACAGCTCAGACAACCTGCAAAATAGTAAAACCAACATGACAAAGAATTTTGTGATATTTCTGAAAAAAAAATTGTTATATGATATTTTTGCCATATCACCCACCCCTAGTTTGGAATGACTTGAGGGTGAGTGACTAATGAAAGATTTTTTACATTTATAAACAAACTATTTCTTTAAGAAAACCAACAACTTATTTTATTTCTCTTTTTTTAATACAGTATATAGAAGAAAAACAAACCCCTTGTCGATTTCATTTTAATCGTTGATTTCACACTCAACTTCTCAACACTGTTCTTCTGCGGACAAAATTTCCTCACACGAGGCAAAGTATTTCTGGGAATGTTCCATATTCCAAATCTGGTGTGTTTACACCCAAATCAAGGTTAACTGCATCATCGTTTGCTCATTTGTCTCCACTCAACCCTGGCATGAACAACTCACTGGTGTTTTTAAGAGACCAACGGCGGCAGCTGGCGCAACCGTTGCTTTAAATCACACCGGACCAAAAATGCAGCTAAAACGGCTTGATGGCCAACAGGGTCGTTTCACCCACTCTCTTCCCCACCTGCTCGATTTTTCACTCCGTTCTTCCACGTAATGCATCTTCATAATAAATTATAATAATAAATATAATATATAGATAATATATTAATGAATTATTACAGCATATGCATAAATAGTATCATAATTTATTAAAATAATATATGATTTTCTAATAATGATAATACTACTACTACTGCTAATAATAATAGTAATAATAATTATTATTATTATTATTATTATTATTATTACATTAATTATTAATATAATATTTGTATATTGATAATAAATGTAAAAGTTATAAAGGAATATTTACGTTATATGCCTGAATTTTATTAAAATCTATTCTAATATGATTTTATACTACTACTACTACTACTACTACTAATAATAATAATAATAATAATAATAATAATAATAATAATAATAATAATAATAGTAGTAGTAGTAGTAGTAGTAGTAGTAGTAGTAGTAGTAGTAATAATAATAATAATAGTAATAATAATAATAATAATAGTAATAATAATGAATCAGCAATTTTCCCTCCGTTGGTCTGACCACGTCTCCATTAAACAAAAAAGCATTGAAAAGCAGCTTCTTAGCTACATTTTTTTTAGCATTAGTTAGTATATTTATACCAAGCACTGCCAGAGATCAAGGGCCTTTGTGCCAGCAGGTTTCTTTGTGTATTTCCTCTCTGCTGTTATTTATATTCTCCTAGTGCAGAGAAGGAACCTCTTACGCTGACTCAAATAGAGAATATGCCTTCCAGCTATTTGTGCGTTTCCAACCCTTGCACATGAATGCCAGTCCCTCGTGTAATTGTTGCTGTACTGTATTTTTCAAACAGGATTTCATGTGTTTGGATGCCGTCGCGTTCTGCCAAACCGGCTGATGTTAACGTGAAGAATTCGGCTGCTTCTTAGGCTTTAAAGAGTTGTCTTCCCTTGCGATGGCTCTCTGCGTTGTAAAATATGCATGTTTTCGCTGGCCGTCATGTGACAGAACCTTCAAGCGGCTGTCATGTTGTTCTGTTTGTGCACAAGTTCAGTCGTACACAACATTTTATGGCCCCGTCATGGGACTGGATCGATAACAGTCCCACTCGCAATTTAATTGCAAAAGGACGCGGGGAGAGGAGAGTCCTTGATGGTTCGGGAAAGCGAAGAGTAAAACAATTCTTTTATGATGCGAGAAACCTTGGCTAAAGAAACGATGGCATACAGAGAGCCATCACGAATTGGAGCGCGCCCTGCAAAGGTTGTTTTTCACAGATAATACCGCGAGGTTGTTACGAGCTTTTTAAAATGATGTCACTCGGTGGAATTTCTTATTTAACAAGCAATTCATCTAGTCACCCGCCTGGCCGTTTTTCCAGCGTGCCAAAACGCCCTCTTTTGCCGCCTTCAATTTGCTTTCTGGTGTTGTGAAATTGACGGCGGTATTATTCGCTCATTACGGGGACAGGGGCTGTGGCTTGGGTTTGCTCGCTTAGATGGATTGCTTTGTCTCTATTACTGAGGCCTTTATACACGTGGAAGTTATTACTTTTGGCTGGGAGTTAATTGCTAAAAAGCCGTGTTCTCGCTGTGAATGACGCTTTCACAGTGTTATTGAGGTATTTTAAGATGTGTTTGACTGTAGAAGCTGGTTGCAGCATAGAGAGACTGTTTAATTTGTATGATTTGAGCTGTAGAAGCAACATTAGTGATACGGTTGTCAGTTTTTAATGCTAATTTGAATATTGTGGTAAAGCTGAATGAAGATTAAGGTCTTTCCCTGGCCCCTGGTAAAGTTGTCATTCGCTGATGTCGCATGACTATATGGGGGGAAAAAATGGCTGCCAAAGTAGCTGATTTTAGTAGCTGACAATTGAGAGTTGTACTGTTTTTATTGAATTTTAAAACGGTTTCAAAAACCAACAGTAATTATTTATGCAATTTGTAATGATGATAATTTTAATAATTGCAGATATTAATGAATAATTACAGTATATGCATGAATTGTTAATTTATGATTTTTAAATAATAATGATGATGGTTACATAATAATACTAATACTAATAATATATTTAATACATTAATTACAGTAAATTTACAGTAATTTATATATTTGTATATTGATAATAAATGTAAAAGTTGCATATAAATAATATATTAATAATTACAGTATATGCATTAATTTTATTAGAATTTATTAGAATATTTTTTTTATAATAATAATAATAATCGTAACAATAATATATGTAATACATTATTATTATTATTAAAGTGAATACGTTTAGAGTAAACTATTTGCATAATATTTGTATATTACTAATAAATGTAAAAGCTGCATAGAAATATATTAATGAATAATCACAGTATATACATGAATTTTATTATAATTTATTATAATGTTTATAATAATAATAGGGATAATAATAAAAAAAATATTAATAATTACATTAAATGCAGTGAATTATTAATATAATAGTTGTATATTGATAAATCTAAAAGTTGCATATAAATAATACATTAATAAATAATTACAGCATATGCATGAATGGTATTAGAATTATATATAAATTTTTTTATATATATATATATATATATATATATATATATATATATATATATATATATATATATATATATATATAAAAGTAAATACAGTAAATTATTAAAATAATATTTGTATATTGATAATAAATGTAAAAGTTGCATATAAATTATATATTAATGAATAACTACATTATATGTATAGATTTGATTAAAAATCTCTTCCAATATATGATTTGGTAATAATAATAACAATAATGAATTAATAATTGCAGTAAAAACTCAATATATATAAAAATAATTATAGAATATGCATGAATGGCATAATAATAATAATAATAATAATAATAATAATAATAATAATCATATTTTTTATTAATAATAATAATAATAATAATAATAATAACAATAATAATAATAATAATAATAATAATAATAATAATAATAATATTTTTAATAATAATAATAATAATACAGTAAATGCAGTACATTAGTAAATAATAATTGAATATTGATACATTTAAAATTTGCTTATAAATAAAATATTAAGGAATAATTACAGCAAAACTGAATTATTTATATAATATGTATATATTAATAATAAATTATAATAATAAATATAATATATAGATAATATATTAATGAATTATTACAGCATATGCATAAATAGTATCATAATTTATTAAAATAATATATGATTTTCTAATAATGATAATACTACTACTGCTAATAATAATAGTAATAATAATAATAATAATTATTATTATTATTATTATTATTATTATTATTATTATTATTACATTAATTATTAATATAATATTTGTATATTGATAATAAATGTAAAAGTTATAAAGGAATATTTACGTTATATGCCTGAATTTTATTAAAATCTATTCTAATATGATTTTATACTACTACTACTACTACTACTACTACTACTACTAATAATAATAATAATAATAATAATAATAATAATAGTAATAATAATAATAATAATAATAATAATAATAATAATAATAATGAATCAATAATAATAATAATAATAATGAATCAATAATTACAGTAAATTATTAGTATAATATTTGTATATTGATAATAAATGTAAAAGTTGTGTATACTATAATTATGAATAATTACAGTATATGCATGAATAATATTATAATTTATTATGTAGTAACTAATAAACTACTACTAATAATAATAATTACAGTACATACAGTAAATTATGTATACTACTATACTAATATTAACATTTATATATTGATAATAAATGTAAAAGTATACATATATTGTAAATGATATATTAATGAATATTTACAGTCATGCATAAATGGTATTATGATTTATTGGAATAATGTGTGATTTTTATATACTACTACTACTACTACTAATAATAATAATAATAATAATAATAATAATAATAATAGTAATAATAATAATAATAATAATAATAATAATGAATCAATAATAATAATAATAATAATGAATCAATAATTACAGTAAATTATTAGTATAATATTTGTATATTGATAATAAATGTAAAAGTTGTGTATACTATAATTATGAATAATTACAGTATATGCATGAATAATATTATAATTTATTATGTAGTAACTAATAAACTACTACTAATAATAATAATTACAGTACATACAGTAAATTATGTATACTACTATACTAATATTAACATTTATATATTGATAATAAATGTAAAAGTATACATATATTGTAAATGATATATTAATGAATATTTACAGTCATGCATAAATGGTATTATGATTTAGTGGAATAATGTGTGATTTTTATATACTACTACTACTACTACTACTACTACTACTACTAATAATAATAATAATAATAATAATAATATTTGAAAAAATAATAGTTATAGTAAATACAGTACATTTGCATAATGTTAGTATATTGATAATACATTTAAAAGTTGCATATAAATAATATATTAGTGAATAACTGCAGTATATGCATGAATAAAGTGTTTGATAATTTATTATAATATATGAATTATTATTATTATTGTTGTTGTTGTTGTTGTTGTTATCAGTAGTAGTAGTAGTAGTAGTAGTATGATAATAAGTAAGCACTGTATTATATATACTTCATAGCTTACAATCCATGGAATTGCACACGCAATAAACCCTTGTTTTCCAGAAAGACTAAAACTCACATTATTGATCAGTAAAAACACATGCTTTAAGAAAAATAAAAATCTACAAGGTGTAATTACTGTCTGCAGATGACTTGCTATTATGACTAACCCCAGACAACAGGAGCTTTAGACGGGAGCTTGTTTTTTTTACTACCAAAAACAACCCTTAGATATCATCCACCGAAGAATGAATCATCCAAGACTGCAATTATTGTTCATCTTGGTCTGTTTTATTAAAATCCCCACCATCCATTCTTCACAATTTTGTTTGCTAGATATGACTTAATATCTATCTGATAATTACACAGAGCCTTAAAAGACCAAGTAATGCAGATTAAATAGACCAGGAGAACATTTCTATCCATGACTCAAAAAAAATGACTCAAAAAAAAAAAAAAAACGCAACCTTGGTAACCCAAACCCAGAACAAAATAGACATGATGGTATTTGAGATCACGGGGGCGGTCAGGGGGTCGTGCACTGTGATTTGTAGATGTCTTTCCAAATAAAACATAATGGAAGAACCATAATAATGGTTCAATCATTTATGGTGACCTTTGACCCTTTCATCATGTTCTATCACCTCCCACACCCTGCTGTTTCCTGCAACATCTTTATAGGTGCTTTAAACACAAAAAAAAAAAAAAAATATATATATATATATATATATATATATATATATATATATATATATATATTTATTTATTTATTTTTTTTTTTTTTTTTTGTTTCGACTTCATCCAGCTTCCTCCCTCAAGATACAGCTTCAGGGATGTGATTTTTCCATATAAATACTGATTTCCATATTTTCCAACCTCTGGGACTATCCATGTCAGGGCTCGCAAAATTTCAAAATCTCTGGTAGCACTTCGGCAGGTACTCCTCAGACTTTGGTAGCCCGAAAATAATTTAACTAGCCCAAATAAAAAAAGACCTCTTTTTTAATAAATATAGAAAATCCATATAGCAGTCTAAATGTCAAAAAAAAAAAAACTGCATGAAAACATGGGTCGATATTTGCAACAATCTGACCATATACACCTGAAAAATTATTGGAAATGCAAATTCACTCTCTGCCACGAGGTGACGCTTTAGCAATGCTGAAATATTACGGTTTCCATAGAAACGGCTGTACACAAAGCAGCACCGCGCTCATTAACGCTGTTTTATCAGGCATTATAGGTAACGTGAAATCTCAGTGCCAGCAACACGTTTCTGGGGACAGTCGGTTCCCTTCAGATACGTTCATAAAGATGTCCGTGTCGCCTTTTGACTTTGAAACGGGCAGCGCACATATTTATTCAGTGACATCATTGCCTTTTGAAGTTCATTCCAGCCCTATCGCCAGTCTTCCGTCCCAAACTGTTAAAATTATAATTAAGACTTTTCTTATACTATTTAACGTATTGAAAATTTTTTATAGCCTTAAGGAGTATTTAAGGACCTGCAGGAGCCCTCTACTTTCAGTTAGCCCGTCGGGCAGGCGGTGAAAAATTTTGGTAGCCTGACTGGAAAACACTAGCCCTGGGACGTCGGGCTAGCGATTTTGCGAGCCCTGCATGTAATTCACGTATTCGAGTTTATTTATTATTTTATTTTATTTATTTATTTTATTTATTTTTTTTTTTTTGGGAGAGGGGGGTTGAAATTGCGCAAATGGTCTTAAGCAATTCATTACCGGTAAATGAACTGCCAAAATGGACGGAGTGGTCCTGAGAGAGCTGTACGAGCTCGTGGTGCCATCTGAAGGACAGTTAAAGTCCTCATGAAATCAAAATTGACTATATAAATTTTGCTAGCTCACGTTGCTCTTTTTGAGGTAATGAATTCATCCGTGCAAGTCAATCCGCAAAAAAAATTAGTTTGCCTTCGTAATCTTTAATCCAAATCTGAGAATGCTCCTCCCCTTTGAAACGACGGGATTTCTCTGATGACGTCAGCCTGACCATAGGCAAGAGCCTAAGCACGCCCCTCCAATTGTCAGTGACGCCCCGTCAGCTTTTACAGCGCGTGGAGGAAAAACTGGGTAACTAACAGAAATGGTGAGGAGGTGCGTGATCTGGTTCTCCCGAAACCCTGTTTTCAATTCCCAAAACACATTGGTTGCGGTCACAATGGCTCAATTTTTGTATTTCGAGAAAGGTGGAATAACAGAGAAGTCGCGGTTGTGTTCGACGCACTTCACAAGAGAATGCTTCAAGAAGTTTAACCAACACGAAATGGGGTTTGTGAAATATCTGTCATTAACAGATACGGCTGTCCCATCAGTCTACACCGTTGCCTCCTCACCAGGGCCGTCGCCAGAAAATCTTCAATGGGGGGCATTTCGTTTTCATATAGAAGCTATAAAAATTATAGTATAAATATTTATATATACAGATCATACAATAAATCACAATTTATAATTCCATTCGTTATAAACAACATGTAGTATAAGTCTAACCAAAACGATTTTAAGAAAAAGACCAAATAAAATATAAAACAAATTATAATGGCATTCGTTATAAACAACATAAGTCTAAACAAAACGAATTTAAGAAAGAGACAAATTCTAAAATAAAACACAAATTATAACTGAATTCGTTATGAACAACATACACAAGTCTTACCAAAACGAATTTAAAGTGAAACTGAAACATCTCTCATTGGGCACGAAAAAGTATTTCCCACAAGAGGCACCGGCGCAATCGCTTAGAATTTTTTTCGGAAACAACTTAAAATGCTATGCCATTTTTGGTCATATAGATATAACACATTGAAACGCGGTCATGTTGGCTCATTTTCAGAGTCTGTTGTGGAACAGATTTGGGAGTTAATTATTACGAAGCACGTTGAGACTTTGCTTTTGAGATTGACAAAACCAGCATTTCAGATGCTGTGCAAAGAGATCGGTTCATTGGTTAGTCCAGTTATGCTTTCCCATCACAAAGTCACATGTATTTTTAATGCGCACTGTAGTTTGTGCACGTTTTAAGAATTTAACCTTGCGCGCGTACATTTTAGAATTTATGCACATCTCGGCATTTCCAGTAGGCCTAAGCGTTTTTATGCAATATAGCAAAATGTGCATTAAAACAGGTGGATGGAAACACTGAGTTATTAGCTTCATATTACACATTAGTTGTTTTTTTTTTAAAGGTAATTACAACAACCTACCAAGCAATATTTTCAAACGTTAAACATAATACAGGGCTGCCAGCGGAAATTCTG
>CM065141.1:6950000-6952500 GCA_033026305.1 Cirrhinus molitorella | reverse complement strand
ATTATTATTATTATTATTATTATTATTGTTATTGTTGTTGATTTTTTTATTTTTTTTTATGTGCATACATAATAATAATAATAATAATAATGTACTGGTCAAAACATCCAAATATTTATTATTATATTAATTCCATAAAATATAAAATGCATGAAATGTTACAAATTGTTTAATATATATATATATATATATATATATATATATATATATATATATATATATATATAAACATGAAATCAATTGTAGCATTTGTTAAAATTGAAATATCTTGGCCAGAACCGTAAAACATGTTGTTGTTTTTTTTTGTTTGTTTTTTTTTATGCATTTTTCATTTCATTATATTTGACATATTATTTTAAGTACATCAAATGCATTTCTAACATTTATTAAAATATACATATCTTGGTCAAAACTGAATAATTTATTATTATTATTATTTTATTATTATTATTATTATTTTAACAATGTTCAACACACACACACACACACACACACAAATATATATTATATTTTATTTTATTTTATTTTAGCAAATGTAAAGCCATTAAGATTTACGCCATTAAAACTGAGTACTTGATTCTATTCATCTTCAGCATTTTGAAAAGACACTTAAGAATGTGTGAGATTGGGGAACATTTACTGTTTTTCTTTCCATGTTTCCATTTTCCAGCCTTTGAAATGCACAGTGTGCCTGTATTTATTCAGTTATTTATTCCATAATCAGCCAGTAGTAAACAGCGATATGGAGCCATTAGGTAGTTTAAAATACGCCTGGAAGCTCTTTTAGTGCATTATGTGTTTTTCTTGGCAGAAAAAAACAACTGGCTTTACGCCCCTACTCCGAACTTAAGTCGAAAAAAGCCCTCCTTCATCCTCAAGATCTTTAGCAGTGACAAGATTCAAAGAGGCATGTTGTGCTAGCTTTTCATTTATCTGCTGTGTGTACTACTGTGCAGGTTCATAACACTAATTAAGATGCAACTTAGAATGTCATTGCCCAGCAGGAGAGAACCTTTAACGCTGAAGTAAAGCCTTCCCTCGCCACATCTGTACATAAATGTGCTGTTTTAATGGGATAGTTTGCGATGAAATGAACCTTAGCTGTTTATTTTGAAAAATCGCAAAGGCATACTTAAAGGGAACACCAAATTAAGTTATTTTTGATGAATTCTGAGAGCTTTCTGGCCCTGCGACGCAACTACCACGTTCAAGGTCCGTATGCTTTGTGGTACTGTTGTGAATGTGTGTTGAAGACTGACAGAGAAGAGGAGAAACTGTTGAATAAAGCAGTTTTCTTTGCACACAAAAAGGTTTCTCATAGCTTCATAAAATTAAGGTTGAACCATGGATGTCACATGGACTATTTTAATGATGTCCTTACTACCTTTCTGGGCCTTCAATATATCAATTTAGTTGCTGTCTACACAGGGTCAGATAACTCTTGGATTTCATCAAAAAATATTTGTGTTCCATGATGAACAAAGGTATTACAGTTTTGGAACAACATGACAGCGAGTAATTAATGACTGTTGTGTTTTTTTTTTTTTTTTTTAGCTGGAAAGTCATTTTAGCCTTTTGAGTACCTTTTAGGTATTACATAAACTGTAAAAGATTATTATTGAAGTTTGTTTTACAAGTAAATACTATGTCAATCTCTCTACAAAAAATGTCATGTTTATTTAGGGTTGTAAAGTGGCAGAAAATGTCTAAAAAAAATTGTCGTCATCAATAGCCTTGTAAGCAGCATACCATACACTGTCAGACATTTCAAAGGGTTTTTACAGTAAAAAAGATTTACAGTAACAAACTGTATTTGAATTGATTTATTATTTTCAACAATATATTTAGGGTAATTTTTGCATTATTTATTACAGTATTTAATGAGCAAACACACACACACACACACACACACACACACACACATATATATATATATATATATATATATATATATATATATATATATATATATATATATATATATATATATATATATATATATATATATATATATATATATATATATATATAATTTATTTATTTATTATTTAGACAAGGTGAGGTTACACGTTACAGAAAAAAAAATGCCTGTGTAGGATTTTCTTCTCTTTTTTTACTTTATATTGTTATTTATCTATTATTATTTTATTATTATTAAAATTATTATTATTATTATTACTATTATTATTATTATTTCATTTTTTAGAAACATTTGAATGCAAACTTAATCCACTTGCTTAAAATGCAAGTTTGCGTGATCCTTTTGAGAAATGTTATTTTATTTTATTTTATTTTATTTTATTAAAATATCTTAATTTGTGTCCCATGTTGAACGAAGGTATTATTGTAGTTATAAATGAACGATAGTATTATAGTATACATGGCGCTGTAATTATTTAATTGTTTTTAATTATTAGTAATTATTATTATTTTTTTAAGAATTACAGTAACAAACTGTATTTGATTTACAGTTGCAAACTGTACTGTTTTACAGTAAATT
>CM065141.1:6935000-6942500 GCA_033026305.1 Cirrhinus molitorella | reverse complement strand
AGTGTAGTCCGATTCTTGAACGAATGACTCTTATGGACCTGTTCTTCTTAGTGAATCAAACACAGTGTGACCAGTGTAGTCCAATTCCCAAAAAATTACTCCTATGAATCATCTCTTTTTACAGAATCAAGCATAGTGCAACCAGTGTAGTCCAATTCCCGAACAAATGACTCTTATGATTCAGTTCTTTTATTGAATCAAACACAAACAGCATGACCACTGTAACTGATTCCCAAAAGAATTACTCTTATGAATCATTCTTAGTGAATCAAACACAAACAGTGTGACCATTTTAATCCAATTTCCCAAACAAATGACTATTATGAATCAGTTATTTTTAGTGAATCAAACACAAACAGCACCACCAGTGTAGTCCGATTGCCAAAAGAATGCCTCTTATAAATCAGTAATTTTTAATTAATCAAACACAGTGCAAAAAGTGTAGTCCAATTCCCAAACAAATGAATCTTATGGACCAGTTCTTTTTATTAAATCGAACACAAATAGTGGGACCCATGAAGTCCGATTTCTGAACGAAAGACTCTTATGGACCAGTTCTTTTTAGTAAATTGCATATACAAATAGTGGGCCTCATGAAGTCCGATTCCTGAATGAAAGACTCTTATGGACCAGTTCTTTTTTTGTGGATCGAACACAAACAGTGGGACCCATGTAATCTGATTCCTGAACGAAAGTCTCTTATGGACCAGTTCTTTTAGTGAATCAAACACAGTGCAAAAAGTGTAGTCCAATTCCCAAACAAATGACTCTTATGGACCAGTTCTTTTTAGTGAATCGAACACAAATAGTGGGAACCATGAAGTCTGATTCCTGAACGAAAGACTCTAATGGACCAGTTCTTTTAGTGAATCAAACACAGTGCAAAAACTGTAGTACAATTCCCAAACAAATTACCTTTATGGACCAGTTCTTTTTAGTGAATCAAACACAAATAGTGGGACCCATAAAATCTGATTCACGATCAAAAGACTCTTATGGACCAGTTCTTTTTAGTGAATTGAACACAAACAGTGGGACCCATGAAGTCTGATTCCCGAACGAAAATCTCTTATTAATCAGTTCATTTTAGTGACTAGTTGCCAAATAATGACTCTTATGATGCAGTTCTTTTTATTGAACCAAACACATACAGCATGACCAGTGTAGTCCGATCGATTCCCAGCTGCGTGATTCTTATTAGCCTGTTCTTTTTAGTGAATCAATCATGAGCTAAGTAAATCAGTGTAGCTGTGGACTAGCTGTTCATGTGACAATGCATAGTCAAATATATTTTGAATTTTATAGGAAATTGTGAATATTAAATTGGTAAGTTTATTACCTTATCACATTTTTATTTGTTTAAAAGCAATTATTTAATGTCTAAGTATTTTATTTTAATTATTAAAGTGCATTGTGCACTTTAATAATTATGCATTGTGAATTTTGTAGTATTTTTGTAAATGTCAAATGAATGAGTTCAACGTCTTTTTACCATGTTATTTATGTGTTTAGAAGCAATTTATAAGAGAATTTGCATTTATGGTGCCAAGACAGTGGAAAGTTGTTTACAAGTATGTTTTGTTGAATGTATTATGCAATCATACTGCTTTTTTCCCAAATAGATGTTATAAAAACTTTAAATATGATGAAAATTAAACACGAACATAGCAAACGTGCCGCAATGCGTGAAAAAACAATCAGAGCCACTCATACTGTGTTCAGAAAATGTATAGACCTAGTGTTATGTGATTACGTGACGCGGTCTTGTTTTGCACTAACATGTGTACCTATATATAGGACAAGCATCGAAAGTCTGTCTACTTCCACATTACAGTCAGTGCGAGGTAATGGCGTGCTTTAATTTAATTCAGCGTCTCCTCTTTTGAGCTCAACCTGCTCGGGAGTAAATTGAAAGCACTTCGCTATAGAAATGTTCCGTCAATCACCTCTTCCTCTGGTGTCCCTGTAGAGAAATGAATGGTTGCATTAAGATAGATGTTATGGTCATTCAGATGGTTCCCACAGAGCAAATAACATCCTAAGTGAAACGTAGTGGTCGCAGGAGAATCATCGGAGGGCTGTAAAATGAAAGCTTTAAATCTGGACCATTAGATAAGGCTGTCATAACAAGGCTACCTCGCCATCACGATGCTGTGGGCATATAAGTCAACCCGGAGCTGTCAGATAATGTATTTATGTTTCAGAGATGCATTCGAGAAATGTTGTTCAAGCTGTTGTTAAGTGGGCCCTGTCTTTGAGGGGCATATGCGTTTGCATGTTTGGCGCTTGCGCGTGAATAGACTGCGATGAAGACTGGACTGTCAGTCACAGAAGCACACCTGCCCTTTAATGTCAAACAATTAGAATGACTCAATCAGACAGCAGGAGAGGAGGAGCTGATCTTCACCCATATTTAGCTGATTTGGCTGCGCTTGATGGGCAGGTGGACTGGCGCGCGGACAGATAAATGACGAGATGCCCGTGAAGCGCGAGGATGTGACGAGATGCTGACAAGCATATTCCGTTCAAGGAATGAGAAAACGCTTCATGAAATTTCACTCAAAAGTTTGGAAGTCAGTCTTTTTCGACATGCAAATCAGGACTTACTCAGTCGAAAAAGAAATAACCCTCAAAGGAATAGTTCACCTAATACCTTTTCATCCAAAATAAGTTTTGTTTTTTCGTCAGAAGAGTCGAAACGGTTGATAAAAAAATAATCCACAAGTAATCCACACCACTCCAGTCCATCAGTTATTGTCTTGTGAAGTGAAAAACTTGTGTTTGTAAGAAACAAATCCATTAAGGGGCCATTTACACAGAACACCATACCTGTCAACCCTCCCATTTTTCCCGGGATTCTCCCGTATTTTACCATTCTATCCCGCTATCATCCCCTTTAAATGTTTTCCCGTATTTCCCACTGGGTATTTTATATTATTCCTACATTCGCCTTTGGTAAAACTCCTGTAATTTGTATGGCCCAAACCTCATTATATGAATAATCACGTTAACATATTTCAAGGTTGAATATTGTTTAATTGATTTAAATATCAGCGCTGCACATTTCAAAGTCAGGTGCTCTGCTTTGTTTTCTGCGGTTACCAAGGAAACGGCTATATTCATGGCGAAAAGCACCACCCGCTGGCAGAGAATTAATAGCATACACTAAGATATATTTATATGTATAATAATAACAACCCTTTTCCCGTATTTTGGAACTCGAATGTTGACAGGCATGCAGAACACGTTTTTCCATTGCAATGCACTACTTTTCCATTGTTTTTCTATGAAAACACACTCTTGACGAATGTGCATGATCGTTACTCTTGCGTCTTTTGCAGTGCCTCGCTCAGGAGCGCCGCTTATTTAAGACGTCGTGTCAAGTTAAAAGAATTTCCACGTTTACACACAGCGCCGCTCATCAATGTCAGTTCCAAAGCAGTGGACCAATCAGAAGAACTTGGAGGCGGGGCGAGCTTTGCCAGCTTCTGTTTACATTAGCAAGTTGGCATGACAACTTTTTTAATTGACGGCAACATGGTGGAAGAGGCGCTCATAGTGGCTGTGTCTGGATACCCTGAATTATATAACATTTCTTCAAGCGATTATCACAACTTGTTCCTTAAAAGGTTACTCCACCTCAGAATGAAAATTTCTGTATCAGCCACAACACACGGATACGTTTTCTACGTGTATTTACGCTATGATTCGAACGAAAACAGCGCATCCGTGTGTTGTGGCTGATACAGAAGAGTGTATGTTGTTTACGTCCAGTGGATACTTTCCAAAATGGCGCTACGGTGACATAGAGGAGACTAATTGTTGACTAAATTCGTTATTTTTGTTTTCTTTTCGTACAAAAGGTATTCTCGTAGCTTTGTAAAAGTATGGTTGAACCACTGATGGCAGATGGACTATTTTGACAACGTCTTTCATATGTTTCTGGGCCTTGACAGTTTTATTTACTTGGGACAGTCAAAAACCTACCGGATTTCATCCAAAATATCTTAAATTGTGTTCCGAAGATGATCGAACCTTTTACTTGTTTGGAACGACATGGGGGTAAGTGATTAATGACAAAATTTCAATTTTGGGGTGGAGTATCCCTTTAAAAAAGCTTGGAGAGAAATATCTCTGTCACTGAATATAGATATATACTAAAAATGTACCTTGTTGTTATTGCATCACGTCTCAAAAGTGCGACTCAAGGCCCTCGCGTTCTATGCTGCACTTTTTTAAAAACCATTCCCGAGCGCTGCATCTCGTGTTTTTAGACGCTCTGTGTGAATGGCTTCTAAGACGTTTTAACTTAAAAGCAAACAAAATATGAGTCCTTTCTCTACACTGTAAAAAAAAACAAAAAATACAATTTGTTGCGTCAACTTAAAATAAGTTTTAAGTTCAGTCAGCTCCAAATAAGTTTATTCAAGTTGAAATGTTAAGTTGTACTAAGTGACAACATAGATATTCGAGTTGAATCAACTCAAATATCTAAGTTGTCACTTAGTAAAACGTAACATTTTAAGTTGACTAAACTTTTTTCAAGTTGACTGAACTTAAAATTTTAAGGCAGCCAGGTAACAAATTATTTTAAGTTGACTTAACAAATAGTTTTTTACAGTGTAGTGAAAAGGTATTTTGGACTGAATCAAGAGAGAAATATGCACAGATCAAGCACTGTTTACAAGCTTAAGCAGTTTAAAACTTTTCTAAACAAATTTGTTGATGGATTTTGATGTGAGATCATTGATTTTTTTCACTAGAGGAAGCATTATTGTGGATTATGGACTCAGCTTTTGGTCAGACAATAAAATGTAAAGTTTAAAAGCCTTAATGATGGATTTGTTTCTTACTAACATGTAGCTTTAGCTTTGCAAGATGTTGACTGATGGAGTTAACTGGAGTCATTTGGGTTACTTGTGGATTATTGTGATGTTTTTATCAGCTGTTTGGACTCTCATTCTGACGGCACCCATTCACTCCAGAGGATCCTTTGGTGAGCAACTAATGTAATGCTGAATTTCTCCAAATCTCACCTAAATCTTAGATGGCCTGAGAGTGAGTGCATTTTTAGCAAATTGTCATTTTTGGATGAACTATTCCTTCAAAAATTTGAGTTTTAGTGCATTCACTTTGAGGCCATCTGCTTCTGAAAGAGGATATGTGCATTTAAAATTGACATTCTTCTCTTTTGGGGAAAGAACAGAAATTTTAGCGGGTGTATTCAAATTTTTTGCCAAATAAAATGATTTTTAGAATGATGCCAACTAGCAATAGAGCACAAAAAGTCAGTGGCTGCTTTCTTTTTTTCTTCTGGAAATATTGAAATATTTTACCCATTCATTTTTTTTTTCAATACGGATAAAAAAAATAAATAAAAAGCAAAACTAAGGCAACTAGTTTTGAGAGGAATTATTACATTCCATGTTCTGATGTAAAGAATAGCCATTTGTTATTCAAATGAACCATTTTATATTTATTTTCGGATATGATAAGATGCTCACAAGCATATTCCGCTCAAGGAATGAGAAAATGTTTTGTGAAAGTTTACTCAAAAGTTTGGAAGCCAATCTTCTTGGACATGCAAATCAGGATTTACCTAGTCGAAAAGAAGAACACTACTTGAAAATAACACTTAAAGCAATAGTTCACCTAACATTTGCTGAAAATATATTGTACCTCAGGCCATCCAAGATTGTAGATAAGTTTGTTTATTCATCAGAACAGATTTGGAGAAATGTAGCGTTACATCAGTTGCTCATCAATGGATCCTCTGCAGTGAATGGGTGCCGTCAGAATGAGAGTACAAAAAGTAATCCACACCACTGCAATCCATCAGTTATTGTCTTGTGAAGTGAAAAACTTTTTTTTGTTGTTTTTATGTTTTAACTTAAAAGCTAGAGAGTCCTTTCTCTAGTGAAAAGGTATTTTGGATTGAATCAGGGGAGAAATATGCACAGATCAAGCACTGTTTACAAGCTTAAGCAATTCAAAACTTTTCTAAACAAATTTGTTGATGGATTTTGATGTGAGAGGACAACAGAGCATGGACTGGAGGAAGCATTATTATGGATTATGGACTCAACATTTGGTCAGACAAAAAAGTTGAAAGTTTAAAAGCCTTAATGATGGATTTGTTTCTAACATGCAGTTTTTGGCTTTGCAAGATGTTGACTGATGGAGTTGACTGGAGTCATTTGGGTTACTTATGGATTATTGTGATGTTTTTATCAGCTGTTTGGACTTTCATTCTGATGGCACCTATTCACTCCAGATGATCCTTTGGTGAGCAACTGATGTAATGCTAAATTTCTCCAAATCTGTTCCGATGAGGAAACAAACTCACCTAAATCTTGGATGGTCTGAGAGTGAGTACATTTTTAGCAAATTGTTATTTTTGGATGAACTATTCCTTCAAAGTTTTAGTGTATTCACTTTGAGGCTATCTGCTTCTAAAAGAGGATATGTGCATTTAAAATTTACATTCTTCTCTTTTGGGGAAAGAACCACAATTGTCAAGGCTAATCTTGCATGCAGTGGGTGTATTCAAATTTTTTGTCCAAGAGAAAAAAAAAAGCAATAGAGCACAAAAAGTGAGTGGCAGTTTTCTTTTTTTCTTCTGGAAATATTTTACCCGTTCATTTTTTTTTTTCATACAGACTTCAAAATTAAAAAAAAACTAAAAATCTAAACTAAATCTACTAGTTTTGAGATTAATTAATACATTATAGGGATGCGCGGTATACCGGTAATGGAAAAAATACCGGTATATATTATATTTCAAACGGTTCATATCATCATTTTGCCCAGTTCGGTATTTCATAAGCTGCAGTTCCGATGTTCACCTGTAGGCGGCTCTATGAAACTCCACCAGCGCGCTCAAAACTAGTAAATAAAGACAGTAGAAGTGAAATATGATAATATTTTGCATACAAAACTGATGATAAAGGTGAACAAACTGACCTTACTGCACCTGTATGCAAGCGTTGCTATAAATCACCAAGCATGTGTCACTTGCTCATCCTGATCTTTTCCATTAAGTTAATTTAGAGATCGCCAGGTGAGTGCATCAATCAAAAATTCAGATTTTAATAACTTTTATTCACAAATGATAGGGGACAGTAGTGAAATATTTTTTACTTTACTCAAGTACATTTAAAAAGAATCTGTAGGTTATCAGAGCGTTTTTCTTTGGAAAAATTTTACTCCATTCATAAGCATAATGTCATACTTTTTTCTAAACTACACTTTATAAATAAAAGTTGCTGTTTGTTTTACCTTTGATAAGTAAGAATATTAACAATATGGTATTTTCTTGTACTCAAGTAAATATTGGAATTACTTTTACTTTTTACTTTTACTTACTACTAAAGAATGTAATATAATTTCAATTTCTGTCATTTCTACTTACTAGTTTTGAGACCTTAACATAATTTTCTCTGTCATGATTTGATTAAAATTAGTCAAAAAGTACTGGTTGTCATATTTGATACATTGATT